>JAMKCH010032501.1:0-92583 GCA_023653785.1 Ophioderma brevispina
CAGCCCGATTGTGGTTTGTGGGTGTGTATGTGGGTGGGTGTGTGTGTAAGGCTTTGTGTGTCCGCTGTATGTGTATGTATTGCTGTATGTATAGTTATATTGTGTGTGGTGTTTTTGTGTTCGCGCGCGCGCGTGTTTGTGTGTTTTAACTCTTTGTGTTTTATCAATTGTGACGCAGATCTTTGTGGGGTTTACGAACGGTTGAGGTCGGGGTCATTCGGGGGTCACTTGATCTTAGAACCATATCAGGACGAGCCTATGGGGACTGGGTTGTCCCTATTTATTTTTAATTTTATGATTTTACAATTCAGTAAGTGTCTAACAATTTATATATTTATTACTTTTTAGTATATCAATCTATATTTTTATATGAATTTTCTATTTCTTATGAATGATCAAAATTATGTTTTATCATGTCTTTATTCCATCTTGACTTTAAAATATTGGTTGTCTTTTCTTTAATTGACTGTGTTTTGTGTATTGTATATTTAATATTATTTTAACGTGTATTTATTATACATTTTATGTATTATCAGGGCCCTGCTGAAATCAATCTTTGTTGAGCAGTTACCTGTGAAATTGTTTGCAAATAAAAAAATAAATCAATAAAAATCATAAGCACAACATCACATTTCTCCTCAATTCAAACAGATCTCTCTCACCCACACACACAGCACTCCCTGCTCTGTAACTCACAGTTTACATTGCAACTCAACTCAACATCCACAACTCGCCCAAATCCAACCCTCAAATATCATACTCAAACCGCAACTCACACAGTGATGCATAGGCTCTGACCCATCATGTGTTGTTTACTAACCCGCAATGCGCAATACTCTCCCCTCCCTACCAATTGGCAACAGCTCTGTTTAACCGCACCAGCTCTCAAATCAACTTACTAAACTGACATTCCGCCACGTCTGGCATGTCATCTCCACTTACATCCGTCGGACCTATACATAACCCCCTTCATTACTTCAAGCTTAATATAAACTACCTTCGACAAACACAGCAATTTCAAAACCGCTTTCAAACAGTACAGCAACCTATAACCTATTCGCGCGACATGCCCACAACACACATAAGGTCAATGACTTTTTCATAAAATTAAATACAAGATTTACAACCAAAGAAATTTCATTTAAACTCTGAATATCTGTAACCACAAGTTCTTTCAGATGCCAACCAAAATTTCCAATAAATAAATTTATATTTCCACTCTCATAACACAACACATGCACCTCACAACTTTAAAATCACAATGCACGCTGCACCCCTCTTCCCTAACGCTATCCCACACACTAACCCCAATCTTTAATCTTTTTACCTGCAACCAAAGTTTCTCTTTACCACCATCCAATAATCATATAACCTTCAACCCCTCCACAATCAATCCCAATGTTCAGCCTCCTATACTCGCTGGTCATCTGTAAACTCGCCCTAATAATACTCATCATCCAGTACGACTCTAAAACCCCTGCTACCCACATCATGACCAAAACCCCTTAATCACAAGCAATCCTCAACAATCACACACATTACTGCAACTCACACACTACAACACACCTATTCAACAACACTTAACCCAATATCTTAACATATTTTGCCGACCATAGCAGAAGTTGTAAAATGTTGTTACCACTAGCATTGCACAAATGTTTACAAACACCGATTTCCTCATTCAGTGTGCAATCAACGCGTGACTTTAAATTTGGATAGACTAAACCTGAATCATCATAAACCTTTTGAACCACATTTACATTTTAAATAAACAACTGCGCGCAAATTAAAAGGTATGAGTTTGTATAGAACACAACTAGACATGTTTACAAGCATGGTGATGTTTTACTTTTGCCATCAGTCTTGTGTGCTGGCCTGCTTGTGTTTTTTAAACTTGAATTTTAATCCAATTTATTACCTCAGAAAATATACAAAATCACACAATGTGAATCCTGACTCCTTTAATCTCCCCCCCAATCTATTATCTCCAACTTCAAATCTTCAACCCAATTTACAAATTTTATAAGAAATCTTAGTTTCTCACACAAAAACTCAACCGTCACAAAACCCTACCTCCAATTTGTAACCCCCACAGCAAGCAACACATTTTATTATTTACCTCACATCATGTTCACAATCAAAAGTCCTTAACAATATTAATGTGAGTCGTTGTCCACTCAGTATGTCCCGATTGCTTGTCTGGTGTCTTCAGGCTGTCTTGTGTCGTACTTGTTACTCGTCCGTTGAACTTATTTATCGTTACAACTGGAGTACCTTTAAAATCCCAATTTTAACAATAAATCTTAAAACCCTAGCTGGCCACTATTTACCCGCATAAATCCGATTTTGGCACATTCGCGTGTAGTCCGTATTGCGTCAATCCAGGGACATAAAGTGAGAAATATGGAATTCATTGTAAGATGCTGTGATTTCCTGTCATCGTGGATGCAATCTGTCAGTTGTAATCACCCTCCATAGGTTAGGCACAGCGATGAACAAATCAATGACATAAGATGTGTCTGGTTGATACTGCGTTTGACACTAAGCAAACACTGGTAAATCATGTGGGTAAAATGTTTCACATTCACAACAGCTTGCTTCGTTATCTGTTACTCGTCGTCTGCCAACCCCTCTCCTTATCTAGTGTTATTCATTATACAGTCCATGTTTTTCTGTTATGACGTCGTTCCGCACCAAAATTCCGTCCTCCCCAGAGTTTGTCTATTCGCCATCCATGTCCGAAGTCCGTCTCCCCATCACCTCTACAGCCTGGTTTTATGTTTATCTCGCCATGTCTGAAGTCCGTCTGCCCATCGCCCCAAACTTTTCCGTAGCGCGTAACCCAACTTCTAGTCAGAGTCCGACCAAGGCCAACCAATCACAATGCACGAAGTCGGGGAATTCCCAGGTGACGAAATGTTTGCGAAAGTCTTATCCGGGTAGGACAATGTTTGTGCCCGTCCACCACCGTCGGCTCTTTTTATGAACTATGCGTACAAATGCCACAAACATCAAAAAAGGTAAACAGACTAGGGAAATCCAGTTACACCTATATTGCGCCAAAGAAATACAGATCTCAAAATTCAACGTAACTGGGTCCTAGGCGGGGGGGTATCTCTATTATATATGGTATACTACACTGATATATCACCCTGGAGATCCACAAATATATAACTGATGACAAAGCATAAACGACACCTGGCATCAATCTTCAACAATATTGAATTCAATTTTTTCTCTCTCCACAATACCTCCATAATCCTATTTGGAGAAAAGCCTTTCTCAGAAAATAGAGAAATAAAATAATATTTAATCACCAAATTAGGATACTCTAAAAATGTGGACCTTCAAAGGGGGCGCTCTTCAGCCGGCAATGGGGAAAGTCGTGTCTTGATTTCTCCGTTTTGACATCCAAATAACAGCAACGCTCCGGGATTGTGGATTGTTATCTTTTCTAAGTGAATCTGGTACATAAGGGTCCTACGAATCCACATAGGGAAAACCGGAAGATCGCCGAAAAAAGCTCTACGAAGAAACCAAAACTCGGTGATTCTACCGGATCGTTCAAACAACAGGGATACAGCACCATTGTACAGACACAACACACGAGCGCTAGCATGGATGGTCGGAGGTCGGTCAAAACCAATATGGCGCGGCCCATGATCAACAAGAACGCACGGAAATCGCTGGACTTTGCACACCGCATGACTATGCTCCGGATGGTCTTTTAGACTTCTTTTAAGGAGGTGAGACCGCTTTCCTTTGAACAGCGAATTGAAACTGCTGTTGTATCCAAGCTTGGGGACGTACTTACTAAGCTTACGGAGCATGAAGAAAAACTTTACTGGCGTCAATTTGAAATTGAATTGAATAAAAAATTGAAAAAGACTTACGGATGAGAGAGGCAATGTCTTATGGAAGTTGGGATGACCTTGGAAATGAAAATAGGCGGGAGAAGGAAAACCATTTGTGCTGTTTGAGTTCCTTGAAGGTGAGAAGAAGGCCAAGTCGAACTGAAAGTGTCTTCAAAATTTTCAGATATCTTCCAACAACTACGTTGGTCTGGACATTAACTGTGCACTGAACAGTCATGAGCGGGTTGTCACTGTACCCCACATTTCCGAATCCAGATAACCATTCTAACAAACCCGGTCATACATGCGTTTGCATCTTTCGCTCTTAGAGAACGAGTGCGTAGGCATGTGTTTGCCAAGTTCAAAGCGTCTGAATACCATGGAAGAAAGAAGATATTGTGTCGAAAAAAAGATTTTAGTAAAGGTGCTCCACTACGAAGGAGAAAATGACTGTCTTTAAAGACTTCAACAGAAGGGAAGAAACACATTCGTCGTTACCCCCCGGCTACCTTAACTACAAGGGGATGAGTCGTCTTGTTGTGCAGATCTGAACTGTTTCTCAGGTTGATTTCCTGGATTCTAAGTCGCAGTAGTTTGTAGCTAGTTGTGCTTCGAACTTCAGGTGTTTATTGCAAAATCATCATATGCGGCATGTTCTTGTTTTACATGACCCATATTCATGAACATTTGAGACTTCAGGTACTTTTTTTTCGATGATTTTGGCACAGACTTTATGCACATTGAACAGAACTTCAAGTGTTTTGTTTTTCGCTGATATTTATTTTGACACTCAATTTGTGGACCAATATGACTCCGGTTATACATGCTCCGATCGGAGAACTCTTGCTTTTTAGCCATTCTTATACAGGATCAATGAAGAGGGTTAAATATTGAGTTTCACTAATGATGGCTTAAATGCATTCGGATAATGCCATTCATTTTTGGGATGTTTCAATAATTTTTGTGTGCATTTATTCAATATTCATTGCTGGGTATAGATAGACATTGTTGGATTTTGGCTCGTCATCCCATGCGCTTGCTCTTGTCCGCATTTCAGGGCTGTCTCGTTTGATTTGGGGCCCTGTTTTTTTTAACAAAAGCAAAAAACAATATTTTTGTTTTTCAATTTTGCTTTTTTTCTTTTTTTTCTGATTTTGTTTAAATCTGTTTTTTTTTCCAATCCTTTTGAATGGTAGCAGCCCTTTCATCCTTTTATTATGGTAGCAAAAATCTTTCAATTCCAAAACAATCTGTTAACTATTTCTACCCAAATGATATTTTATTTAAGGTTTTTTTATCATGCAGCCAAGATATCTCTCCCTTTTTAATATACCGTCCATCAATAATTCTCTGGTGTTTACTACATGGTGTTAGCGGACTCTACATGTATGTATGATGCTGTATGCCCATTTTTAAATCAAGTGTTCATGCCATATTGTAATATGCCTCTAATTAAGCACATTTAACTGTCGTGCGAATACCACGATTATGTAAAAAGGAGAAAAGGTTTCAGTATGCGTTCTATCGATAGTGACATTGTTTTCTCCAGAACACCACCTCTACCAGTTAAAGTACAGATGAGAAATTTTGGAAAAAAAATCCAGTGGGGCGGGGGAACAAGCTTGGTTTTCCAGCCATTCTTCCATAGTAGGGGGGTTGCCATTTTATTCGTATTCAATGTCAACTGTTTTCAATTCCCTTTACAGTGACCCCAATGGTCGTTTTTGATTTTATCATTTCAATTAATGGTTTACTTTAGTTTTGGTCAATATTTATGCCCCGACTAAATGATGATCCCCAATTTTGTTAGATTGTTTTTGCCAAGTGAATCAATTTGATTATTTTCTTTAATTATCGGTGGGGATTTTAATGCTGTGTTGGGCCCTCTAGATTTACCAAGGGGTAAATCAACATCATTCTTTAATGTTTAACACTAGTGAAATGATCTTGTCTTGATGGCACGAATTTAATTTGATGTGACATCTGGAGATATTTTCATCCAGGTTCGAAACAGTATTCTAGGCACCAGTGTAACCCTAAGGTTTATTTAAATTGGATTTTATCTTGGTTTCGGGACAATTGCTCAACAAAATGTCTGAATTCAACAATTTGCTTGGGGTTCAGTCAGATCATTCTGTTTACACTTGCAATTTAATGATGGTCAGCCCACAGGCAGGGGGTTTTGGACAACTTAACTGCAACGTTTGGCAATAATAAAAAATTGATGCTGACTTTATTAAATTAATTAAAGAACAATTCGTGAGTTTCAGGATATCATCGGGATTCTGATTGCAATCCTAGATTATTTATGGGACACATAAAGGCACTATTTAAGGCTGTTTGCTATTGAGTAGGTCTCAAGAAAGAAAAAGAAAGAAGCTGAGAGAAATCCAAAACTTATGAATGAATTGAAAAGGTTAAAACTCAGATTAACAATGATCCATCCAATTCGGCTCTCAATCAATTGGAGTAGTGTCTTGAGGCCCAAACCCAATTGAATAAAATTTTAGATTTTGGCACCAGAGGTTAATTATCGTTCGCTGAAACACCGATGGATGGAAGAAGGGAAAAAAGTTCGAAATACTTTTGTATTTAGAAAAAAGAACTGGGAGAGAAAAGGATTCAAAGAACTTAAGAATGATAGGGATGTTGTCATCTCATGACCATTTCGCAGTTTGAAGGAGATTCAAAATTTTATCAAAACTTATATTTCTAATTATGTTGATCAGAACAATCGGTGATTTCTTGATGTGTGTATTGAAATCCCTAAAACTTGCTGATGATTGCAAAAAAACTTATTCGAGCAACCATTTTCACAAAAGAATTGTACTGATAATTCATTGCAATGGAACATCATAGGAACCCAGGTTATGATGGTTACCCAATGAATTTATATTGTTTTTTTGGTGTGATATTTCTGATTGTTGATAAATTCTTATAAATTTTCTTATGGAAAATGCGGACTTTGTCACAATATCAAAGAAATGGCATAATTACTTTGACTGGCAACGAAAGATAATTCCTCATATATTAAAAAAATCTATAGCCTATCTCTTTGTTGACTGTTGACGGTGGATATAACATTCTTTGACGAAGACCTTGCAAACACGATTTTAAAAAGTGTTGTTCTCAACCCTCATTCATTCTGATCCATAGGCAGTTCTTAAAGGGAGGAATATTGGTAATAATGTTCGTTTAATTTGGGAATTGAATACACTGAATTCATTGAATTCCCGCGGGCACTTCTGCTCCTTGATATTGCAAAAGCTTTTGCTAGCGTTAGTCATGACCTTTTTGCTCGCAGGTTTGAAAACATTTTAATTTTTGGTGTACTTCATCAATTGGATTTCAAACAATTTGTGGTGTAGAAAAAGTTATGTGGTTATAAGTGTTTTTTAAGAGAGTATTATATGAAGTGAGGAATTTTTCAAGGTTGCCCCATTTCGTCTTATTTATTCTTGATGGTGATTGAAACGATGGACCTCGCTTATTAGACAAAATGTTAACATTAAAGTATTCCAATAGAGGATAGGAGTTAAACATTTCCCTGTTGGAAGAGACTCCACATGTTTTTTTAGATTGGTCAACTAACTTTTGATAACTTGTTTGATACACTGGATAGATTTGGCGCATGTTCGGGATGTAAGATCAATCTTGTTCACAAAATCTGAAGCCATTTGGATCGGTGCAAAAAAAGGTTCCTAGATTTCCCCGCTTACACAAGGGCTTATTGGCCAAACTAACCGATTCAAAACTTTGGGGATAATTTTTACATAAGCTTATTATATGTTTGATCTCTCAATTATAAGGATTAAGCTTAAGGCAGATCGAAGGACCTAACTGGTTTGGCCGTACCAGAAATCTTTCTATGATTGGGAAATAGTTGTTATTAAAGTCTCTCTTTTTGCCTCAGTTGCGCTATTTTTTATGTTTGTGTATTTAAATTCACTTAGTACCTTTTTTTTTAAAGAGCTTAACAAAAATTGGTTTATAAGTTCATTTGGAATGGGGGTAGGTTTTGGGAATGACTTAGAGTAAAAAGGAACATGCCTTGCAATTGAACTTCCCGTTGTGTGGCCTTCGCATGATTGACCCATATACTTTTAGCTTTAGCCCAGAAATGTCCTGGGTGAAATTTCTTTTGATGACGGATTATGTAGTTTTTGGAAAACAATTGAGTGGTCTTCATTAGACCCATAGGGATATGTTTATGGTTATCATAGGGCCCCATAGAATATATTGAATAAGCTGCTGAATAATATCAAATGGCGGAATTCTCTTAGAACTTGGTATATTTTCCGTGAAAAAGCGTCGGGTGAAATGCTTGTGGATCAATTCTTCCGATTTGGGGCTTGCCCAGAGTTTATGGTTTTTAACAGGAATCTAAAGAGCCAATCCAAGCGTACTTTCTTACTATGAGGAGTGTGATGATAAAGGGTATTTTTTCTATTTATGACTTAATTAATCCTCCGCACCCCCAGGTTGCAAATTATTTGAGGAAGTAGTCTTGATTTTACAATTTCTCATAAGGGTAGAAAAAAATATAATTTTTTATGAAAAGTAAAAAAAATAAAAAATTTGAAAACCCCCCTTTTCGAATAATATGAACGTTGTTTATAGTGTTGTTGAAGACATTAGTACTCAGAAAAATCTCAAGGCATGCTTATGATTGTGATTGAAAAGTGTGTTCCTGAAAGTGTTATCTCTTGTTGGAAGGTTTACTGACGATCCTCTGATTTGGACCTGGATGGGAAAAATTCATCTGCGGAATTTTAAATATTCGGATTGCATTTTCTCGCCTTAGGTCATTCTATTTCTAAAACATTTCAATAGGGGCAATTGCTTTTAATGATTTTTTAAGATCAAGGAGAAGGGACTCCCCAGATTGCGCTTTCTGTAAGAAATCCTGCAACGATTACTCATGTGTGTTGTGAATGTGTGAATGGTGAAACCAATTTGGGAGAGCATCATTCAACAACCCATTAGGTTAACATGACATGGACTTTTCTATTTCAACATTGACAAAATGTTTGGTGTTGAAGTGATAAGTTCTTAACTCATCTCTTTTTATGTTGTTAGGTATTATGTGTGCAGGTTTTCAAAACAATAAAAGCATAAGCTTTTGTGAGCTGTGATTGTATATTAAAACGAACAGAGAAAACTGAATATTATATGCTTAAAAGGTAAACTTTCTTCTCATTTCTAAATGGAGGTTTGATTTTTAGTCTTTGAATGTGGCTGCCATGAGCAACTTTTTTTTCATAATCTCACAATCTGTGTCGCTACTTTTTACTGTATGTGCTAGTTGTAATAATTGTGCTGGGGCCTTTGTATTCTATTGATGTGCTGCTTACAATGAATAAAGAAATCAATAAAACACTGAAAGATAAAAATAGTTGCCTTAAGCGCGATCCTATACGCCGGCGATAAAACCAATAATAAGGAGGTTATTAGCAGCGCTCCTTGGTTATTTATATATTCGTTTTAGTGGATAGAGGGGGTTCGTGCAACCCCCTGAAATCAATTTCTAATCGGATGTCTCTATATAAGAAAAAAAAAAACAAGTAGAAAACGATGCTATGTAACAAAAATAAAAAGTTTTTTATTTTTTTTATTTTTGGTAAATTTGATGAAAAATTAGGATCCCCCCTGGACAGAAAAATATAGTTTTCACCGTGTCTCAACAACAAGAAACAAAAATCGTTCTCTAGAGCCATTATGGACGCTGGCCATGCATATTTGTATTGTTTGTTTTGCTTCGGATCCAAAGATGGTAGCCAACATGGCCCGCCGCCCGACAAAGTATATTAAAAGTTTACATGCCTGTATTATTTAGTCGCAAAGTCACAAAATGAGGAAAATAAAAATTAGGAATATATGTCTTCGACAAAAATCAATCTACCCTTTGGCTTAGTGAGTATATTTAAACCAGAGAAGATGAGCAAGAAGGAGGTGGTTCGACTGCGTACTTCAAAAGATGATCTGTTCAACCGCCTATTCATCTCAATC
Source organism: Ophioderma brevispina (assembly GCA_023653785.1). Taxonomy (NCBI): domain Eukaryota; kingdom Metazoa; phylum Echinodermata; class Ophiuroidea; order Amphilepidida; family Ophiodermatidae; genus Ophioderma; species Ophioderma brevispina. The sequence continues at coordinate 9,864 of JAMKCH010032501.1, forward strand.
GGCGTAAATCTCATCGATGGCCAAAGCTACGCTGACTTGCTGGAGAAACATTTACATACCCCTGTCATTAAATCCCAGAAAACATAGAAACATTCCAATTACCCCGTTGTACAATTAGGTAGTTGCACAGGGTCTGCACTATGGTTGTGACCAGTGCAGCGAAACGGACTCGCCCTGCATCGTTATTAGCAACTTTGACCCCAAAATTCAAAGTATTTTGGCACTTTGGACACTTTCTGACCCAAAAAAGTATGGTTGAGATGATGTATTGAAATGCATTTATCTAAAATTACATTATCTCTCATATTTCACAGGAAATACGGTATTTGTAAATAGGTAAAATAATAACATCTTTATTGACCCCCAAAACAATGAATTCAATGTTAGCTTACCGAAAAAGGTCCGATTGTTTGCTAGTTCTTCGGTAAAAAGCCCTGATTCCTCAATTATTCGCCACGATTTTAAAATAACATCACATCAGTACAGAGCAACCGCGGAGTTCATTGCCAGCCGAGATCTTTTAGCTGGAAAATAACAAGCTATTTTAGTGGGAGTGTGTCAATTACTTCTTTGTGAACCCTCACCGAACGGCAAAGTTTGAGGCGGTTGTTTTGTTTGAAACACATCCTTCAAAGGTCCAATCGAGTGGCACTTGAAGTGTCCTAAACAATGCGTTTGATGAAGGAGCGGATTCCTGGGTAATCGGATTGCAAAATCAAGCCATCTCCTTCTTTCTCATCGTTATCTGATTTAACATTCAATACGGCGGGCAATTTGACGGCCTTCAAAATGTGTTTAACTTAGCCCAATTGCCATATATCCTCCCCCAAATTGGATCGAAAAGGAATTAATTTTTTTTTTTTTTTTTTTTTTTTTTTTTAAAGTATGAGAAATGTTGTGGTTGACCAATTTAAAAATCAAAGCTGGTTAAACTATTTGAAATTCTAGATGGCGGCTAATATTACCAAAAATCTTGAAAGCGGCTTTAGTAGCCGGCATTTGCATTTAAAAAAATACTACTGAAACAAAAATAGCATTATGAGTTACTATAATGATATTAGACATATTGTAATTTGCACTTTATCATTCTTTTCTGGGCGCTATGTAGAGATATTCGACAGAAATGTTTGAATGTGGCCATGTTGGCCGCCATCTTAATTTTTTTTAACAAAACAATATTGCCCAGCTGGTGTTTATTACTGGTCAACACCCCCCCCCCCCAATATATCACCTACTTTAATTTAAATTAATTACTATTGTGAGAATGAATATCCTGCTTTGTTATAAGGGATTTTTCTGGGTTTTAAAGATTTCGTGATGGGGAACAGGAGACATTGGCTGTGGCATCGAATTTTTAGGAATTGCATATCATCCAAAAAAGATAGATGAGTTCTTGTGGCCAAAGACATAAATCTCTACTTAAATTTATATTATATGATATTGGCGCGCAATCTGGATACGAGAGCAAAGTGATAATAATACAAAGGTGATCGACAAGAGTTCACAAGCCTCAGGAACAGCCATTTTGGGTTTTTTGTTTTGAGATATGGAGAAGAAAACTATGGTTTTTTTGGAATTTCGACCTAATTTGCATAAATTCATAAAAGGTAGAATGGGACATATTTGATTTTTTAAAACGTAGCTAACGTGTTCTTACTTGTTTTTTTTTGATTGGACCTATGATACTTCTAACCGGTGCGTAACACAGTGTAGCCTACGTGTTGTAACCTAACTCAGTCGTAACTTCAATCTTATAGGATCTTTGTGCGTTCGCTAAACCCATAAGTAGCCTACGTGCCAACTACATTCAACCTAAAGTTACGACTAAAACTTCGTCTACTCCAAGTAGACTTAAAGCGTTCGTAACTTGTTCGTATCAATATGTACGTGGTTGGTTATGATTTTGAAGATTCAATATAACGTTTTCTTGTAATATAATGCAGTTATTTTTTATTACGATATGATAACAGCAAAAATACAATTTTTATTATTTTAGCTTGTGCGAAGTATATGTATATTTCCATAGTAATTTTATTTTTTCCTGTTTTTTATTGGCAAAACTGTTGTTGTTAGAACTGGGAAAGAAAGGGCTGCAATCAAGCCTTATATAGGATGCTCATAAAGAATGGTTTGTTGCAGTCATGGAGATGATATGGCTGGAAATAATACATGTATATCCTTAGCCTTCCGAATTTTGCACATCAATAGACTAGCCTAGGCAGTCGATCGTTTGCTGTTGTCCGAACTGGATTATATGATATACAACGGCTTAGATGTTATAACAATCTCTACTTCCCGCCTCCCAAGAACATGTTGCAAAATAGTACATGTGGAACTGTATTTTTGTGAAAATTTCATATACAATCTTGCAAACAAGGTTTTTCTAAGTCAAAATTTTATGAGGATTCCAAAAATCATGGGTGTCATTTTTAAAAATGTGTTCTTGGACGTATTCTAGGGGGCAAGGTTTATACAGGGGTCAAAATATAAAAGGGGCCAAAATATGTTCTAAAGTATACCATCATGTTCAATACCTTTCAAGGATTACAGAAAGGTATAGTTTTCCCTACCTGAGGGTTATAGTAAAAGAGTTACAAGGCAAAACGGGTTCAAGGTCACACTAGAGGTAAAACTTCAGATTCAACGGTTTGTTTTAAAAACGGTGCCAAATTGTTCGCCTATATACTATATAGAAGCCGAAAATATACAGGTCGTGTTGTCATTGACGTTTTGGTGATTATTAAGAGAGCAAATATGGCCGTGGTCCACAGGGTCTATGGGAGACCACTAATCATATCTGTAAAAGTCTCACTTTGAAAGGTGAAACACAGAATCTATATACATTTTCTTATTTCGTATGATCCAATGAACGATTTAAAACCAGTTTCAACAAAATCGGACCATTCTATAAAAAATGACCTTGAACTTTCTTGAGCCTATTGTACTAAAACAATAGGTCGTAAATATGGCAAACTATACCTTTTTAGAAACCTTATGAGCAAATGAACAGATTGGTATCAATTTCAAAACAATTTAAACACTTTTATTGTTTACCCCTGTACAAATTTTTCCCCCTTATAAAACACTCAAGAACACATTTTAAAAAATGACACTCATGATTTTTAGATTCTCCATGAAATTCTGTATTGGAAAAACATTGGTGTCAAAATATGAAAAAAACTAAACCAAAACATTGATTACGTTTCCCCATGTACTAAAAGGGTTATTGTGATTTGGTGATAGTGTAGATAGATGGCTGTTTGCAGCCAACCAGGGAGGGGGAGCATTGGAGATAATTGATCTACTATACCATGTCAATTTATAAAGCGCCAAATATCCAAAGAACAATGTTCACTGTCGCTATGAAAGTCATGAAGAATATGCTCTCTCAAAGAGATTAGTTTTAGCTGACTCTTAAAATTGTTCACATTTGGTGACGTCTTGTGGAGTGCAAGTGCGTTCCAAAGTACTGGAGCTGCTGAAGAGAATGATCGGCGGCCGGGTATATGAATTCAGTATTCTGCCACCACATCCTAATTCAACATGCAGCTTATATGGGTAAGTTCAAATTTAAGTTAAGTACTGAGAAGATGAGCGAAGAGTGCGACTTGGGGTGTACAACGTGATCAAATCAGCAAGATACCGAGGTGCAAATAGTGTATTGATTGCTTTTTAGGTAAGGAGCAAGATTCTGAATTGAATACGAGATGATACATGTACCAGCATGACCAGCGGAGCTGTTGCAATACTTGAGTTTTGAACATGTTGCAGAAATTTCAGTTGGGCATTAGGCAAGCCATATAATAAGGCATTGTCATAGTCGAGATTTAATGGGATAACAGAGTGAACCAGTATGGCACAAGTGTAATTGGAAATGTACCTTCTAATCTTACCAATCTTGCGAAGAAAAAAGTAGATTGCGTGACAAGTGTTACTTGTGTGCTGCTTGAAGGAGTACTTGTCATCAATGACAACACCGATGTTCCTCGCAGATTCTGCTGTTTCAATACTACTGGAATATAAGGTTGATATTTTGAAAAGAAGATGGAGAGTGGTCAGATTTTTGACCGGATGAGGATGATTTCAGTCCTGGAGTCATTTAATTTAATTTTGCGTCATCCAGTTTCAATGTCCTCAGCACATACTTGAATAGTAGATACAGCAGAAGCTAGCAGAAGACAAATTAGATTTCTTAAAAGACAAGAAGAGCTGATTGTCATCAGCATATTGATGAAACTGAATTTTGTGCAGGCGAATAAGTTAACCAAGAAGAGATATGTAAATGGTAAAGAACAACGGTCCCAAAACAAAATTTCAGTAGTTTTGTAGCTGTAGAAATCCCATTCATAAAAAATGGTTGCGCTTTTCTGTTGAATGAAAACGAAACCACTGATGTGTGGAATCTTGATAGCAAGATTACACTATACTAGCGTTGATGCAAAATCTCATGGTCGATGGTGTCAAAGGTTGCCGATAAGGCTAGAAGGAGTAAAACACAATGATCAGAGTCGAGTGCAGAGAGAATGTCATTGTGAACATGTAAAAGGGCTGCTTCAGTATTATGAACTTGTCTATATAGTGATTGTAGAGAGTTTGTATTCAGGAAACAGTTGAATTTAGCAGCGACAACCTTTTCAATAATTTGGAAAGAAAATTCAGGTTTGCAATGGGTTGAAAGTTAGGTAGGAGATAGATAGGAGTGACAATGGCAGATTTGAGAGTTGTGGCAATCAGCTGTACGAAATTCTAACGAAAGGTTCACAATCCAGGTGATGATGAAAAACAGCTTATCAAGGTACAGCTTGATTAAAGCGGTTGGAAAAAGGGTCTAGGATACAAGATTTGTTTGGCGAGTCTTGATTTAGAGCTATTTAGTCCGCACACTTCTTCCTGAGAAGTAGCATGGAAAGAACTGAATGATTTAGTCGATGTGGTTTCAATGTTATTAAAATCGTAAGTAGAGTCATGTGAGCAGCCACATTTGAGCAAATATCAGCAATCTTTTCAATGAAGAAGTTGCCAAAACGTTCACTTAATTCCTTCTCAGATGATTGTGATGGAAGTGAATTATCATTTGGAGAGGAAGATATTGATGATACAATTTTGAAGAGAGGATTTTGGTCATGTTGATTTCTTTCAATGAGATCAGAATATTAATTCACTTTAGCTTTGTGGTTCATGTAGTTCACATTTTTGCATTCTTCACGATTGAGCTGGTGATGAATTTCGAGTTTCGTCTTTCGCCACTTGCATTCAGTTCTAACAGTAATAATACATTTCTTTATGTTTATCAATTTAGACCAAAGAACTTATACTACTGCCACCAAGCAGTGGTTAACAAACCGAGAGCGTTAGCGTATTATTAATTTTATCATTCTCGATTGGGCATTTTCTCATATGGCACCTCTCTATTTGAAAGTATCGGACAGCACGTGATGTGTTCATAACGAAAGCACATTTCTGGATGGACTTGTTATAAACATCACGGCACTGCTGTTGAAATTACTAAGAGGCTATTCTTATTGACAGGTATGTAATTTGAATTCTTCACAGCAATATTAATCTGAAATACACTGAATCGAATTGGAATAAACTTGTAGGTCGCGAACAGATGGTCAGAAAATAAAAGATTTTCTAAATCTGCAGTTAATTTATAAAGAACACCTAACAAAAACATTTCAGAGATTTATAGCACTAAGAAAGTACAAACTAACACTACAGACTAAAGTTTTGCAGCAATATTATTGAATTTATTAAATGCTTACCCTCTGGGCCCCGACTACTAAATCAGAAAATTCTTATTTTCAATTACGTTGTTGCTTATAATTCACTTCAGAGGTCACTTAATATATGGCTTAACATAACAAACATGTACTAGTGGGAAGTATGGACCAACTAGGTGTTATCATTTCGCATCTCCAAGCTTCTCCAGGTGTCTCTTAAAGTCACATAGGAAAAAAAAGCTCCCGACCCAACCTCTTCCCAAATACACAAGACCACGTTATTTTCAAAATTGGCTACACTCTTGTTCAAACTTGCAAGATTTATTTACAATTTTTATCCCGACCAGGGATGATTAGTTAGCGATTTTTTTCCGCAACAAGGCAAGCGATGCTGAATCGCCTAGCATGCAGCAGGCGACCGCATCAGGAAATCAACAAGATCAAGCATGTTTAATCGGCGACGCCACTTGTTCAGTCCCCAATCAGTCGCAGACCTTAATACGACAACACAAGTTGTGACATGTTGCTGTCAAGACTGCAAATCGTCGAGTGTAGTCGCGGATTTAACATGTGCAGTTGGCTTGCATCTTCTCTCCCGCTTGAAGGAGACTCATTGTCGACCATTGTCCAACTACACACTCAACCACTCATGATGCGCGCATATCTGTGGCACCGACTCATCGGCTACCGCTTCGAAAACCGCTCATGTGTTCATGCCGACCTTCCCGATTCAAAAACCCGCCGTTATTTTTTAGGCTGCGAGAAAAAAATCGTGGCGGGTTTTTCAAATTTGCCACGTGCTCCCGACCACACAAGACTGTAGAAAACTGTACAGGACAGTCCCAGACCTTGCCAAAACTAGACATGAAAAAAAGGAAAATTAAGATTTTTGAAAAATGGCCAATTGGCTCCAGTCTTGAGCAGTCTGGAATTGGTTTTCTAGCAGAAGACTGCACAAGACAGTCCTAGACCTTGCCAAAACTACACATGAAAAAGAAACCCTTTACCGGGACCCGTGCTAGGCAATTTCCTCGTAAACCAAGGACTTTAGCGATACGGACTGGCAATTACCGACCTCCCGTCGGCAAACTTGTGTGGGCAGACCAGCTGATATCGGGTTGCAGTTTCATTGAAAACAGCCTCGAGGCTAGACATTATTTCTACAAATCTAGAGCAGGCTCCGGCTAGAATTGCTATGTCTCGCTAGCGTTCAGCAATGGTTCACCTTCACTGCGCTAAAACAATGGAACCGCTGAAGCGAATCTGGGTTAGAAGTAGCCCAAAGATAATTATGTGCGGCACGCAGCGGATTTCTTACCATTAATTTGTTCGATATGCATCACATTTGTGACGAATTTGCATATGTCTTGTTTGTAGGGGGAGGGGAGAGGAATTGTGTATGTATATCTAATTATGTGTGTGTGTATGTGTGTATGCCGACCTTGTATGTGTGTACTTACTAGAGATACATTTAGTGTGTTTTTAAGTATAAACGAACGTTGAGTGTTTTTCTTGACATTAAGTGTATTTTCCTGTGACATTAAGTGTTTTTTTTCTCTCACTAGATTCTTGTCCTATAACGGAATAAAGTGCATCATAGTATTGAGGTTTATTCCGTAAAAGAGTAGAAAAGAGGGTTTTCTAGTTTAGTAACTTTATAGGACTGCGGTGCAATACACTTGGCTATGAAAGTGAGTAGTTAGGTAAAAATAACTAAAATGTTAATTTTAGTAAAGGTACAGTCACACAGAAGACAGCTCCCGACCCAACCTCTTCCCGACTACACAAGACCGCATTTTTTTTTTCAAAATCGGCTACACTCGTGTTCAAACTTGCAAATTTACAATTTTCATCCCGACCAGGGATGATTAGTCTGCGAGTTTCCCCGTCGTCAACGAGACAAGGGATGCTGAAACGCCTAGCAGTAGGCGACAGCATCATAAAATCAACAAGATCAAGCATGTTTAATTGGCGACGCCACTTGTTCAGTCTCCGATCAGTCGCCGACGGCACAAGTTGTGATATGTCGCTGTCAAGACTGCTCGTCGATTGGTCGCCGAGTTGTTGACGCCAAGAAAGGTACAGTCACATAGAAGACAACTCGCGACGCGACCCAACCCCTTCCCAACTACACAAGACCACATTTTATTTCAAAATCAGCTGCAGTTTTGCGAGAGCATCATAAAATCAATAAGATCAATACAAGCATAGCACTTGTTCAGTTCCCGATCAGTCGCAGACCTTAACACGACAGCACAAGTTGCTGTCAAAACTGCAAGTCGGCGACTTATCTTCTGTAGTCGCCGATTTAAGATGTCCAGTTTGCTTGCATCTTCTCTCCCGCTTGGAGCAAACTCATTGCCGACCACTTTCCAACTTCACACAACCACTCATGATGCGCGCCAACTCATCGGTATGGCACGCTTCACGTATCAAATCATGGCGAGTTTAATGCGCTGTATATCGAGTTTACCCCGCTATATGTCGAGTTTACAGCGCTGCCTATCCAGTTTGAACTCTACGTGCCGAGTTTCATAAATCATGTCCAGAATAAATCATGTCCAGAATAAATCATGCCGAGTTTTAAAAAACTGGACATGATTTTTTTTTCAACATGTGCAAACTGGACATGATTTTTTTCTCAACATGAGCAAAATCGACATGATTTTTTTCTCAACATGAGCAAACTCGACATGATTTTTTTCTCAACATGAGCAAACTCGACATGATTTTTTTTACACGTACACCAAAAAATCATGTCGAGTTTTCCTCATGTTGAGAAAAAATCATGTCGAGATTTTGAAACTGGACATGATTTATGTCAAACTCACCATATAGAGAGCAAAACTCGATGTATAGAGGGCAAACTGGACATACAGCGCTGTAAACTCGACATATAACGCTGCACACTCGACATATGGCGAGGAAAACTCGATACACAGCGCGTGAAACTCGACATGCGCGGGAAAACTCGCCATGATTTGATACGTGGAGCGTAAAACTGGACATGATTTATGTCAAACTCACCATATAGAGAGCACAACTTGATGTATAGAGGGCAAACTGGACAGATAGCGCTGTAAACTCGACATATAACGCTGCACACTCGACATGTGGCGAGGAAAACTCGATACACAGCGCGTGAAACTCGACATGCGCGGGAAAACTCGCCATGATTTGATACGTGGAGCGTGCCATACATCGGCCACCACTTCCAACCGCTCGTGGTGTTTTAAGAAGCCGACCTTCCCGTTTCCAAAACCCGCCAACATTTTTTTAAGCTGCAAGAAAATCGTGGCGGGTTTTTTTCAAATTTGCCGACGTGCTCCGACCACACAAGATTGCAGAAGACTGTCCCAGGACAGTCCCCAGACTTGGCCAAAACCTAGACCTGAAAAAGAAAATTACTCACCACGATTTTCGAAATGGCCATCGGCACCAATCTTGAGCAGTCTGGGAAGTGTTTTTAAAGAAAATAATATGTACGACTACTAAGATGTGCACAGACCAGTTTCGCAGACCTTGCCAACCTCGTGCCATGAAAGAATACTACTGCTCACGATTTGTCGAAAATTGGCCAATCGGCACTGGAGTCTTGAGCAGTCTTGAAGTGGTTTTTTAGCAAAAAATCGGCTGTGTGTACGAGCCTTAAAAAATCTCTCAATGTCTAAAAGTTCTTAGTAAAATTATTCTTCGCTACTATAAAGTAACTAAATTCGTTACTATATGTAACTACAAAGTTTTTTCTTACTATAGTACCTAAAAGTGATTTTTAAGGGAATTTTTAAAACCACTTACTGTACTCATTTGTAAGACTGCATGTAGAGGTGTATGTATATAATATCTATGTATGTACGAATTATGAATTTGCCATTTATACATGTGCGTATGTTTGCATGTGCTCAATTATGTAGATACATGCATGTATGTAGGAATGTGGTGATGTATGTAATTGTGTGTATAAGGAAATGAATGTTTGTTTGTGCAATTGGGCTTGTAGCGCGTGGTCTAACGTGGGAATTGATCATGTACTTTCCTGTTTTTTGAGACGGTGTAATTTTATGTGGGTCTTCCAAACTGTTTCAAACACTGCTTGTAGTTTTAATCTGTTTGTCTGTATTCCTCTTTATAGGCCTGTCCTGCCCTCCATGCCTCGTTTTAAATGCTATTGTCTGCTCGCATTGACAGGCTTAAAACTTGAATCATCACTTAAATTCAACAGGTTTGTCAACCATCTAAACAGCTAGAGCTCATTGCATTTTATTGAATCCCAACATAGACAGTTGTCGTCACTTGAGTAATTGAGATACAGCGAGCTCATCAAGCATATTTGTCTGGCACAGATAGAAACGCTAGAAGTGAGGGTCAAACTTCATCTTGAAAATTACCGATATGCGCGGGACACAAACACAACTTTGGTTTGAACGGAGAACGTATACGACGAAAATTGACGAATTTAGTTTCATGGGAACAGATTTTGAAAGGAAAAGGTGTAAGCAAAGTTAGTTATCTGAATCAATCTTGAGAACTAAATTTAGACTGAACTTGAGGTGGTCGAACTGAAAATATCATTTTTATTTTTTTTTGGCTAATGGGAAAAAAAAGTTTTAAATTTTGGGAGATTTTACTTAAAAGTGTAGAGTTAGCGGTGTATCATGCTCCCCTTCAACTAAATTTAATGTAGCTAGTTTTTAAATGTTCAATATAGAATTAAAAGATTCCCAAAAAGGTCAATAGATATGTGTTTGTTTTTTTTTTTTTGACAAAGCAACCAAAAATGATGATCGTGTATCCTCGAAAATTCCTCCAAGAAGTTTATTATGAGGTTAGGTAAACAATTTTCCCCAAAAAATCCAAACAAAGGTCATATCCTCAATCGCAGAAAAAAATAATCTACCAACTTCATTTCAGTGGTGCAGGCAATACACAAAAATAACCCAAACATAACGCAGGGCTTGTGTGATGTTATGTTTAAGGACAGTGTACTGTTGTAAGTTCAAGCCTTTAAACTGGTTACAAACACGTCAATACTTTTACTTACAAAGAGTTATTATAAAGGCTTGAACCTAAACAATACACTGTCCGTCAAACTAATCCACAACTACTCTGTATATGAGTCATGTTTGGCTATTTTGTGTATTAGCTTGCTTCCACTGAAACATTGAAATAAATTAGTAATGTTTTCTTTCTTCCTGTTCTGCCAATAAGTATGACTTTGATGGCAATTTCTGAAAACCGTTTAACTAACCTTATAAAGTACCTCTTGGAAATTTCTGAGCAAATCGCAGAATGACAATCATCATTTTTTTGGGGTGTTTAGTTACAGCGTTGTAACCATACCTATTAAGGCATGAAACCAGTTAGAGATATTTTTGCACCGCTTTTAGGCGTCAGCGCCCTGCAGTCAGAAAAATGACCTTTGTTGTTGCCGCACAGTGGCACCGGGGAGCCCCCCCTGTAGATCTCTATAATGACTGTACAGGGTGTCGGTCGCCGTGTAGATCTAGAGGAATTATTTTGGTAGTGCCCAGGGCCGACGCAGTCAAGGTCCTTAGTTGGCGTTGGTTAATGCTTGACAAGAATCCCCCCACTTAAGAATTTCGAACCGACTGGGAAAAAAGTGGGTCTATACACCCCGCGAGTTCAGCGCGCTGGAAATTTGCGCCCCCTCTATTGAGAATTCCTGATCCGCCCCGAATATATATAAAAGTGACGCTAATCATCATACTGCGCATAATTATATACTAAGGATGCATGCCTTGTTGGGATGTTGTTTTGTTATTCCAGACAGTTATACAAAGCATTGCATTATCCATAAGTCACATTAAAATTGAGCAAAAAACAACCAAAAAAGGGAAAGTCAAGTGTGGTTGCTAATTGTCTTAGTAGTACTAGTTGATTATCATCTTGAATTTTTTTCAAACACACACTTAAACACTTATACCAGAAGGCATTAATGTCGATGAGTGATAGATATTTTATTCCGTTTTATTTCCAATTGTATAAGTAATTATTTTCGTAATTAAATTTAATATTTCCAAAAATTATCTATAATCTTAGAATATATTGTCACTTTTAGGTTTCCCCAGCCCCTTAACCAATCTATATTACATACACATGTTACATAAAACTTTTTACCTACTCGCAGTATCTCCTGATCATTCACCTGCCATGGAATTTGTTAACTATTATTCCCTGTGCCAAGCCTGTCATTGTCAATTCAATATATCATTGTCAGACAGGACTATATAGTAGATTTCAAGATTACGTGAGACTCCTTGTGCATATTTGGACGGGTGTGGATTGATATGGGGTTCAATCCCCGGCCAGTCAGAGACTAGGCCTCTGTTACCATTACAAAACATATTGTGACCATGGTACAAAGTTCTGTACCGAAGTGTCTTTCACTTGAAACTGATCATTCATTATAGCAGTGGTCCTGTTTAATGATTGAAAGACTTATGCCATTGTTGGCCGGTGTCAATCCTGTTTTGGCGCTAATCTCTTAATACAAGGTTGCCCCATTTTTTTGATGACCAAATAAAAACTTAATTGTGTTATGTGGTCAAATCGATATAAAGACTGCATTATTTCTTTCTCCCATGCGTGAAAGGAAATGATATTTGCTGTTTCTAAGGTGAGCTATGTTCAAATAACACGTTTAATAATGGAACATGCTGGTGTTTTTCATCATGATAACTTTTCATTGAAACATCCATCATTTATTTACTAACTACATACTATATATTGTATGAGTAATCATAAACTTTTTTTTACCCTGTGTCTTAGAAAATTCCCTTACCTCCACGGTGAATGGAACAGGCCTAAAAGCTTTAATGATGTCTGTCTCACTTATTTTGAAATCTACTATAATATAGGTAATATTCATTCCAGGTGGTTCGGTCTTTCGTTCTTTTTCCTCAAGCATATTTCTCCTCATTAGTGTGGTATTTTTGCGGTTTCATAGAGGGCCTAGACTTTCAGAAAATGACGGTGTTGAATTAATTATAGTCCGCGGCTACTCATAGTCCCGGGACAATGGCGAACATAGGGTATCGAGTTCAGTGCTCTTCACGGACATTAGTTTCACGCTGTATACCGTTATCGTCTCTGAGCCCCGTCTAACTTTTCTGAAACTCCCGCCGGACGATATCTGCTTTCACACGGTCCAAATTATTATCAGACGCCTGCTCAGATTTTGATCGGTTTTCTCTTTTTATTTTCAGTCAAAGGTTTAATTTGGGACAGAGTAGCTTTTTTTCCTTGTTACTGAGCAGCTTACATTACTATGCAGAAGTGAATGCAATAATACTAATAAATACAACAAACAGTATTGGCTACATCATATAGTAAACATCTTATATTAATTAGATGTAAACAACAACTATGTGACATATTATATAGACACTGCGTAGAAACTGCGAGCTTTGACTTTCGCATCGGCATAGATTCTGCTATAATCATGCATAATTAGAGGTCATCTCCTTCTAAATACAACTTTGATTCATGGTAAAAACTAGTAACCTTATATGTTCTTTATACTACTTGTAATACAAAACATAAACATTTTATATATTTTTAAATCGTACTCTATAAGTATGACATACCTGGCCAAATCTACTAAAGTAGATAATTCGGAAACTCAAAAGGTATTAATACATTTGGCTTTTCATTGTTATGAAGATAACCGATTAAGTTTTAACAAGCTTTTAGCACCACCTTGCACATAATAATTTCATACAACTTAACATTATTTCTATCAATTCTTATTCGTCAGTTGCATTTTCCACTTATATTTGTACATATAAGTTGTAGGCCATTATTAGATTCGGCGGAACTCAAAAGGTTGTAGATACATTATGGCTTTATTGTTATGAAGCAAAACCGATTAAACTTTAACCGCTTTTAGCACCACTGCACATAATATTTTCATACAACTTACATATTTCTATCAATTTCTTATTCATTCAGTGGCATTTTTCTTTCCCACGTATATTGTAGCATAAATAATGTGTAGTCCATTATTTGGCATAATATACACGTTTAAATTGATCAGAACTATTGTGTTAAAATAATGTTCAATAATATTACACTAACACTGACACACATTCTGAAATTTACGGTAAAGAATATAGGGCACGTCGATTTTCAGTTGAACTCTAACGCGACATTAATTCAACGCACGCTTTATTTCCGTTGTCGTCGTGGAGCCCGGACTCTGCTGCCGGGCAGGACCATAATTATCTCCTTTGGAGCAACTATAGGTCCGACGGACCATAGTCCGGCTCACATCGACGATAACCGGATAAAGCTTGAACTAATGTTGCCTAAAGTCTACGAATTGAGTGCCCTATTCCTTATCGTTGTAGCCGGACCGTGAGTACGCCGGACTATAATTATTTCTACACAACACCGGTGTGGCAGAGATATAGTCCTCCGACTCACAGTCCGCCTACAACGGTGACGATAGGGAACTAGATTTCAGTTGACTCTCACAACACATTATAGTGGGGGACTGTAGTGAACATATCTTATGCGAGTGTGCAAATCCGGATAAAATTGTGGGTACTTTTTGGTACACATTACTTTAATATACTTGATAAATCAAAAAAAAAAATTGATGGAACACTTGCCACACCACCTTCATGCCCCATCTGATTTCAAGGTTACACAGGGTAAAATTTTTAAAATGGTTCCGATTGTGTTTGAAAAGCACACCATGATGGTCTGTCTGGTTACAAGGATTTCAAAAAAGGTATAGTTTTATACTATCCTTGAGTTATAGCTTAGGAATTATGGGTAAAACTGTAAAAATGTAAAAAATGTCAGTTTGGTTTGTACGGGATCACAAATTAAAGTTCTCCATTTTTTTGTAAAATGTGGTTCACCTTGGTTTTAGCTAAGAGAATGAAATATATAGGAATCGTTTTTTGCAGTTTTCTTACTGGCTGGTTAGTTAACCAAAATGCGACTAAAGTCACTAGCTATTGCAGCTATTGGATGTCTTTGACTCTGTTGAGTCTGTTTTTGTTGAAATAACGTGGAAAACTAAGCAAACAGATAAGGCAAACTGTTCCTTATTTAAATCCATTTAGGCTAGGGAAACAATTGCACACACATATTAATCTGAATCAAAGCACTTTTAACTTTTGACCATATGTACAAGCAAACCCAACCAAATTGACTTTTTCACGCATTTTTAACAGTTTTTAACCCCATAACGTCCTGAAGCTAAAAGTCACAGATAAGTGTAAATTTATATTCCCTCATGAATAGATTCATGTTCATTGATTGGTTCAAATGTGCGTCACATGACCACAAATATTTTAAAACATTTGCCGAAAAGCGAGAGCGGAAGAGAGATCACAGGGAATGGAAGCCTATTTTCCCTAGTTAAATAAGCCCTATTTCCCTCTGGCCTCGATACCCCGTGTTATCATTTCCTTTATCGGTCTTTCGCTGTGGTCAATACGACTAGCTACGACTGTTGACGCGATGCATGAAGAGTGCACTACTTTCTTGTATTTCTCAACGTATGTGTACTTTCGTATTAGTTATTGCTGTGAAAGGAACTTTGACGCATGTTGAGGCTATTTCGTTCGCGTCGCCACCCGTAGTCACAACATGGGCTGCTCCCATGTCCAATAACACCTGTGGGAACCTTCTCTCTGCAAACGGATAGTGAGAATACAACAAAATAATTGACGTATTTCGTCATATTATCGAGGAAGTTGTGTAATAACAGCGGTGATTCCCGCGGTGATTTTTATTTTAATGTCCATGAAATGGACAACGCTGATATGATCTCACTCTGCATCAGCTGCACTGACTGTGCACGTAAACAGAAAGGTGACTATACATGCTATATGCAGTAAAGTCCGGAGTAAATTCGGTACAGACTTAAGCGTCATTATTTACCGAAAAGGTGTTGATATCGTAAGTGTGGGGTCGGACTTTCCTCTGCCCTAAAGGCCGTCAATGTTCAAGCTCTTGCCTAGCTTAGCCTATCTATCCCTAAGCTAGCCTAGCCTACAGAGTACACTACAGTACAATGCAAGGCCTAATTTTTGTTAAGTAGGCCCAGGCTCAGTTGCACTTTTTAAAAATTAACCATATCAAATGAATCATAAAAATATCTTCATGAAGGGATATAAAACAAATATTTTAATGATCTTATTCGGGAGCTTTATGGAATCTATTGGTCCCCTCGGTTAACTGGAGGTGTTGGGGTACTATTTTCCCTCGACCTCTCGTCTCGGGAAAATATACCCCACACCCTTCGTTCACATCGGGCCAATAGATCACAAGAAATCCCTCATGATATAATATTTGTATACTATCCTTTTTGAATCCTGTGACCAGACAACCCCATGGAGGCATTTTAACACATTCAGAAACATTTTAATTTTTTGACCCTTGTCATAACCCTTTGAAACCCAAGCTGGGGGGCCATTATGGGAGGTTGGCAAGTGCTTCCATCAATTTTATGATTATCATGCTAAGTACACTTGTGTTTAAAAAATCACAATTTTTATTATCTCGAGAATCGCACACTCTTACACTACAGTCCCCTGCTATTAGTTTTCAACGCTTGCGCGCTTTATTTCCGTTGTCGTCTATGTACCCGGAGTAATGGTTCTGGCCTGACCATATCTCCTTATAAACCTGTTTTGTTTCAACCGAAGGTAAATAATGTCATTTATTTTCTTAGGATCGGAAGTTTGACCAATGTTATTTAGATCTTCTCAATAATATCAAGGAGCATTTAGACCATGACTCCCGGGGGGCCACTTGTATTCAAAGGTGGATATGATGCGTGAACAAGAAAACGCGTAAAAAGGGTTTCTTTTTTCCAACAAGCGATGTACGCGCGTACATTGATTAGGGTGTCAAAAACAGCAAAATATGGAAAAAAAGGATATTTTTTTTTCGTAACCCTGAAATTGTGATGTACGCGAGATCAAAATTATCAAAAATATTGTAATTTTGAAGTAAAGCAACATGAGCAAAGCCAGATAATAAGGGTATATTATCAACACAATGCATTGCTTACTTGTTTATGGTGGCAAAACTGACAAAAAGACTTGTTTATGGTAGCAAAACAGACGAAAAATGCTTGTTTAGGGTATGTTTTTTAGTCGGTGGAAATACTTGTTTAGGGGTGCATTTCGGAAGTCCATGTTCACGCATCATATCCACCTTTGAATACAATTGCCCCCCCCGGGCCATGACTTGTTATTATCGGGACGAGCGAAGGAACAATTTTTCAATTACCAGCCTACGTATCAATCTGTAGGCCCCAGTTCGTTGCACTATTTCTGATTTTTTATGATACAGATAGCTCACATTAACTTTGCCATCTTTGTTTCTATGTTTTTTTACCTTATGTTATTTACATCAATGTGATTCACTCTTGTTACCCCTTGTCATGTCCTGTTTGTTCTGTCCTGTTTTTATCTTGTCTTGTTCTGTCCTGTTCTTATTCTGTCGCACCCTTGCTGGCTCACAAATAAGTTCTATCTCCCACTGGGTGGGGTCAATCCTAAAGGTCACATGATCTTAATGGCCTCTCCCACACCCATTTTTTCCTATACTATGTTATTACTCCACTTATAATTGATATCCTAATGATTTAATTACCCAATCTTATTCAGCTTTGTTATGTATGCTAATATCATATGGTAATATTTTGTCTAATCTAATTCAGCTTTGTTATGTATGCTAATATCATATGATAATATATTGACTTCATTAGCTCAAATTGCATATGTCAATTTGTCTTTAAACAATTGTATTTTGATTTCAATATCATTATTTTGTATTTACTTTGTTTGGTTAAATCACTGTAGATGTGGTGAGAATAAAATGAACTTGAACTTGAACTTGATGAGGAATTTGACTGAATTTATTGCATTTTGATAATATCAATCATGTTCCTATGATTTTACGAGATTTTTTCTGGGTCACTTTGCTTGCCGTCATTTTTTCAGTAATACATGTATATTGCATTGGTGACGACATACGTTTTCAAAGCTGATCAGCTTCATTAGCTTTACCATTCTCGAACATTTCTGCGAAATCCGCACCTTTGCAGTTTGCGCAATTAGTTACAAGCACGATTGTGCTGATATAGATGATGGGGAACTAAATACATACACATTTCAATACTTTTACAAATTTATATACAAACTAATTTTTAAAAAACATATTTATCAAATGATAAACTGTTTTTTAAGACTCAGTTTATGAAAGTTTTATCATGTGAAAACTTTTGAAAAAATATTGCTTTTCTTCAAACTCGGTTTATCAATAACCACGGTTTATCACTCGATAAACTTTTTTTTTCCGGTTTGATAGCCTAAAGCGTTTTTTTTTTGAAAATGAAAGGTTATGCGACATCTGAAAAATATCGGTGATGTTTTTTTTTTGCGTAAAACAGTTATGAGAAAGGACCATGCCTTCTCTCGACTGCTAAGGATGGTTCTTTCTCCATAATTAAGTCTTAATTCCAAAAACATGGTTTTCCATCTAAAAGACTGTTGAGGCGATACAACTGTTTTCAAATTCTGAGCACCACGCTTTCCATTAATAATTGTATGCGAAATTCGCACTGAGAGGCGCCATGACTAGCATGGCTACTAAACCAGAAACTAAAAAGGGTGATGTTTGTTTTCTTTTAGAAAAGATTAATGTGGTAAAATGGAAGCAGAACAATAAGCACTCGCTATTTTAAATTTAATATACAAAAAGACTTCCTGAAGTTATTGAAAGAAAAGCCCGTTTGTTCTCCTATTATGAGAACCTACTTCATTGAGCAATATTCAAACGTTCTCAGTCTCAAGTTTTGGTGTAAAACCTAAAAACCATCTAGAAACAATTTAAATTAAAATAAAATAAGTACTTTTAATTATATTTGTTTTACATATGGCTCTGAGTTTGGGAGGGCATAAACACACAGATGTGTGATTCTGTTGATTTAATTTTTTGTAGACATCATTAACGAGTGTAAGCCCACATCAGTGCAGCACTGCTTCTAGGGGGCCGCGATGACAATTAAAATATAGTAAAAATACTCGTCATGCCTGTGAATGTAAAATATTTGACGCTTTGGAGGTTGGATCAAATGATTGCTTTGAATTTAACTATGTACGCAGGAAGATTTTAGGATGGTTCAGGTAGTGGAATATATTGAATATCTATCATAACTATAAAATGAATTTCCTAGGGACGACTTCAGATTCAAGCATACTCTACATTTGTTAAAACTGACGATTCTTGATACTCGTTCTGTGTGCACACTCTTTCCCACTCAAAAACAAAACATCCACATCTGTTGATAAAACATCATGTTGATAAGGGCTGTTCCTAGAGGATGACTGATGGTATTCAGGGCTATTATTACTAAACACTGTAAGTTGAATTATAGTATCACCTTACCATCTGTTAATGCTGTGCACTATACTGCGTGTATAATACTTTTACGTGTCCACATCCTTGTTGAAACTCTCACTTTGAGACAGTTTTACCAGTGATTATATTGACAATGTTCAGAATTCATAAAGCGCTGGTTTTCATCTAGGGTATTGTATCTCTTCAATTATGTATGCCTTCGTATTGTTAAACCAATCCGATTTCTCACATTTTCCAACAAACCTCCTGGCAGCATAAGCTGGGTGCATCCTGCTGAATTCACCCAAATGTGCAGATTAAGTGGGTAGCTTTTGGAATTATACTTAATCAAGCGTGGTCAGACGTACAAAAGATTTGGGGAGGTTTTGGGTTGGAGGCCTCCCAGTAATGGCGGATCACTTCTGACCATCATTTGGATGGTCGGGATTGTCTATAACTGTACTTGCATGTGTGGTGTCGTATTTAGGATTACTTTTCAGAAAGAACCCATGTAATGGTGTGATGCACCATGACTACTTGTAGCCCAATACGCATAATTCGTCTATAATTGCAATTGCAGTTAAATGAAAAAAACTGGGTTGTTGTTAACACTTAACTTGCATAACGGGGGGGGGGCTCCATAGTAGCTTTTTTGTGTTTCGGCCGGCGTTTTTTAATGTTGCAAAAATTTGGTTTAGATTTTTTATTGCATTGACGCCACGCAAATTCAACTTACATCGCGTTTCTTTTGTGTTAATTAGCATTGTCCCTAGTAGCCATTACTTATATATTATTTACTAATGGAAGTGCCCTGGTAAGAAAAAAGAAACTCCAAATAGAGTTGACTGTGATCGGATTCATAATATATACTCCTAGTTACATAAACAAAGAAAATAATAAAACATTCTGGGAAAGTCTAGTAGGGCCATAATATTTTATTAATCATATAAGCGGTTCGCCTGTGTAAGCTATGGGTAAATTAAACAAGTACAACCCTAAAATATAAAATGGGGGGGGGGGGGACATGAAATATTATATGGTGATGTTCATATTGGTAAAAGATCGTTCATTCTTACAAATTAAAGGAACCTCAGCACAAAGTCTAGGTGAATCAACCCGTCGAAAAATTGCAGAGGGACTAGGAGTGTCTTTTTCCGCTCATTGTGACGAAAAATGAAAACAATGTTGGCCCTTAATTTTCTACTGAACCAATTGGTCAGCTGTTATTTTCTGAGTTTTGAAGCCTTCTAAATATGTTAGATTTCATCTAAAATCTTTGGGGAAAGTGGTATATAATGAATTAGTAGGGTTATAAATGATAGCCCTATTCTCGAAGTTTGGGGAAAAGAAGGTTTTAAGATGTGGTCTATAGTTGAAGAGTGCTGAATCGATGTTTAGGTCCAACATCGGGGACAATGTGGGGAACTTGTAAATAAGGAGGCCGAAGGTAACAATGTATCTGGTCTCATTATTAGGAAAGAAATTATGAAGGGTTTGAACACTCAGACGCCTAAAACGCCCAATGTCCTAAGCAATCGACGAAAAAATCTAACTGTTTTTATTTTTTACTCTGAGGCAGCAAAAACAATGGAATATATATTTCGATGTAATCAGTTAATAGTTTTTTAATATTTTTCACATATTTTAGGAACTGGAAGTATTTATCCCACAAACATAAATGAAACACGTGTCAGGTGTTCAAAGGTGTTACAACATTAGGCGTCTGAAAAATTTAAGTGTATACCAGCTTATAACTTTTTGGCGTCCTTGTAACCAGAGCAGGCCATCATGGTGGCTGTTCAAACATCGGCAACATTTAAAATGTTGACCCCTGTATAACTTGAAACCCAAGCTGGTGTTATTAAGGGGGGGGGGGTACGTGGTGGGCAAAAGAACTTCCATCAATTTTATGGATTATCAATTGACCTAAAGTACTTGTGTGCAAAAATCACAATTTATCCAGAAGCGGCACACTCCTTCACTTCAGTCCCCTGCTAGTCTAGCTTCCGACCTTTTAGTTACACGGACCTACAGCCCTGATAGTTTCACGGTCATCATGAGGCAAAAAATATCCATGCTCAGATTTTGTTTAAAACTGGTGCCAAATTATTGTGTCATACTGAAGCCGAAAATTCATTACTTCTTTGGGTGGAACGTCGTATACAATTTTCAGGTAAGTGTTGGTTGACCCCTATCGATTTGTAGACCCTTGTTACATTATGCCCACTAATTACGAACACCAAATGCAAACATTGTAAAATAAGGCAAGACGACAATGTGACACAGTTCAAACAAAATCGGAAGCACTGGGTAGTTTACCGTAACCACAGGATGTCCTTGAACCTTAATTAGGGCTGTACCTGTAACCTAGACAAACTATACCTTTTCTAATCTCAATAAGGAACAAATCTATGGTACATTTAAACACAATTTGACTTGATTTCAATTTTACGCCCCTTATTTACAAAGTTCCCAAATTTCCCCAGAGGTTGGACCAAAAATTTCTGATCAGCACCCTTCAAACTACAGAAAAACATCTTCAAACATCCTTCCCCAAACTTGAGCAATATGCACTAACGAAAGTAGAAACCCGAATATGCAGTTAAGTGTTAAGCATATTAAGCCTCAAAGCTAATATGCCCCAAGAACCGCTACTATGCTATTATACTAGAGGACAATACCACGTATAGGTCTGTTGTAACTGTTGTTTTCCCTAGGTTGTGCATTCTTGCTCCTGGTTCAGTTGTATCCAGTCCGCTATTTCTAGCAGGCAGTCTAGCAAGCGTCGATAGTGGTACACATTTGCGCTCTGTAAAACTTGTCATCATTGCATATATGATGTGAATTAGTTTATTCAATTGCCCAGAAAGCAGATACTTGGTAATTGCTTGTACAAATATATTATTGTTGTGAGCACAAGGGTATGAAAGGAATCAAAAGCGCACACACCATCACTTAGTGTAGTCATTCCCTCCGCAGTGGTGTGATTTTTCTGTTTGTCACATTCTGTTAGTGGTGGTACGACTGTGTGGGGGAAGGGTACTTGGGTCTTGGGGCAAGGATAACTACTTTCAATTGAGCCCATTACCGGGGAACATCATAGACGTCTGCCCGCGAATTGGATGGTTACTTCTACAATACGTAGCGAGTTTCAAACGGCTCATAATATTATATATGTATTCCTACAAGACATCTGTGGTTAATGCAATCGGCAGAATCTCCAGATCCGTTACAGGACCCTTCTCGCTCACAATTGGAACATTTATAACACACATTACCTAATTCTTGCGGGATATACGCTTCCGCCCATGATAGGAATATCTTCAGGTCGATATTTTTCCAAGATAACACCCTTGATCACTATTTCTGCAGTAGCTTCGTGCATTCTTTCTTTAAGGTCTTTTCTTTCCCAACCTTGTGGAAGAGAGCAGCTCGAAGTTTGTTCAATTTGTAGAAGCTGTAGAAAAATACCAAATATAAGTCCCAAAGGTCCAACGAGGTGGCGCATGTTGGTAGCTAGTATAGTTACCGACGTATTGCAGTCCGCTATCCTTTTGCAGTTACAACCGTCAAGAACTTAACCCTGCGATAGATGGAACTATTCTAAACACTGTAATTCAATATACCATTCATTTCATCTTTCCAAAATCCTCATCTTCCGCAGTGATGTTAAGTATTTATAGATATACACGCACAGACACACCTCCTCATTTGATTTAAAAGCGTGAAGTAATACACTGACAGCTACATGGACGTGTATTTGTTAAGGCTGAATAACATGCTTATATCAACAACTCCAAATGATGGCTGATCTCTTATTTCCTCATTCCCCACCCGCTGTCCGGCTGAAAGCAGGTTAGGGCCCTACCTGACTCACGGTCTTGGTAACTATATAGAATCCAACATTAAGAAATTATTAGATGTCAAGTTACTAGCTGCTACTGACATGCCACCGCCAGCCGCATCTCAATATTGCAAATATCAAATGCGCTGTCGAGTTATAAAGACCTCCCGGAGTTTCTGGAGTTTGCAAACTGAGAATGCGAACAAACATAGCTAGGGTATTTTCTGTTCCAGATTTTCTAACTCTTAATACTACAAAGTATAAGAAAGTAAATTTCAGAAATCCCCTCGAACAATTATGCTATCCTTGAAATTGGAGGATTTGGTGCATTATTACTCTGCTCCGCGGTTATATCACAAGACTATCACAGATTTGTACACACACATCCTAGTTTTAGGTAATGAAGGAAGACATACCATAGTATAGTTATTAGAATGATCTGTTTTTACTACTCGGGCTAAATGTCATGTACCAATCACCTGATTGCGATTTTGCATATATTTACTGAGTATGTACCAGGTGTAGCACGCCATTTTGTCTATGTGAGTGTCCCAAAATGTTAACATTCGGTGCAAGAGTTTGTTGTCAAAAATAAAAGTACCTGCGGGGTTTTCTTCGGTATGCATTTAACATGTTTAAAGGCAGATTAATAAGCTTTTATTTGCCATTTCTTTCATTTCAATCCGACATACAAATCAAAAGATACTCTTCATCAAAGATGATAATGCAAAATGGAATTGGTCCGATTTCTGCCTATAAGCATTTGGAATCCCATAAGTAACATAAAAGTGCAGTGACACACACAAATTTGTCTGGGGTCCTAGGTTTCACATACTTTCTGTCTTCCTTTTCAAGCATACAAACACAAATTAGCATATTGCACGTCATAAAATAAACAAGAAAATGTAACCTGCTTTTACAATCATAATTACCTTCTTGTGTAGAGAGAATTGATAATCTTTCCCTTGACCACCATATCTGTTAATGATAGTGGATTAGGCACAGGCACATTTTTAACAAAATACCAATTCCCTTCGCGACATCTGCTGATAGTATAATATACAGAGACCGAGGCCGAAAGTAGTGCTACGCCAAGGGATATTATTCACTCAAACTTTCAGGGATTAAAAAGTTAATCCCTAGGATTGTAGTTGGGGACAAATCAATGTAGGCTTTAAAATTAATCTTTATTGAATATATATATATATATATATATATATATATATATATATATTAAACCATATAAGATTTGAATTCAAATTCATTATGATTGTATCTAATGCAAATAGGAATTAATTTTATATCTATTTGGATTGGTCTCTAAATACAATCCCAAGGGATTAACTTTTAAATTACTAAAATTTTGAAGTATAGCCACCTAGAAGGGCCCTAGTGTCTATGTGGTCGAAGTCAGGTGGATCAATTCCAGCCTTTTCCCTTCATTGGTTTTAATAGTTAAAAGTTACTATCAGGCATTTTTTTCCAAACATATATCATGTATTCTCACAATCTTACAATCTTACAATTTCGTAATCATTGCAAATAGGACCACCCTTGCACCGTCATTTTTGAAGGAGCCTACTCTTTCGTTATTTACGTTACATGTCGGATTGGAGTGAAAAGTGAAAATAAATGGTAATAAAAGCTTAATTATGTGGCTTTAATGGCATACCAAATAAAAAACATGTGTAGTTTTAATTGGACAACAAGCTCTTCCCCCAGTGGGAAAATCTGTAAGAGTACATGAAATTCCTATTTGTATGTTGTATTATACTTATTATACAATCCGTATCGAGTACATTTCTCTGGATGAATTGCACCATATCATTGAAAAGAATTTTCCAACCCACTTCCTACCCAGCGTAATACATTACCGACCTAGCATAAAAGTTTTGCACTTTTGTCAATCAAAGAAAACGATCTTGCACTTTTGTCAATAAAAGAATAAAGATATTTGGGCCGAGATCCAGATCTGTGCAGACGTAAGTTTAGTCTAGCAGATTTCACGGGTTTCCATGCACCCCCTTCAAACTAAATTCTAACATGATTTTTAGGATCTCTCTTCTTAAAGAATTTTGATGTTACTAAAATCAAATATTGTGGCTTGATTTAGTTGAAAGGTATCTCAAATGATTGGTCTAATCATAAGGAATCAGAAAATATGTACTTTGGCATATCTGTGATGTTTAGTTACCGAGATATGGGTGAAAATGTGATGAAGGTCATTGAACTTTTGATTGGTCATTGTACAGGGGGTCAAGCTTTCAAAATGCATGAATCTTAGTCAAATTGGTGTTAAGGTTGTGGTATGAGCACGAGCAAGGCCAGAAAAAGTATAGTTTGCAATATCTGGGATGTTAGTTAGTGATAAAATTCGGTATAAAGTACCTCTTGTCAAAATTTGCCACGTTTTGTATTAGAATTATGGACTAGTCGTATCTTTCCTAAAAATAACCAAACGGAAGATCCTAATTCATGAAAAACTGTAACATTTCCAGTTTGCTCATGGCTCTTACATACAAGTTGATACCAATTTGGTCAAGATTGAAGCATTTTTAAAATTTGGCCCCCTGTTACCAATGACCCCAATCAGATATTCAATGACCTTATCACATTTTCACCATATCTCGGTGAAACGCTAACTAACATCACAAATATGCCAAATTACATATATTCTGATTCCTTATGATGGCACGAATCATTTGAGATACCACTTGATCCGCATTAATGCGCGAATTGTGCCTCGTGTAGAGAGCCCCATTGATGAAATTAAAAAAGTGCTCCGTGCAATACGAGATCAGGTTTCAGTATTATTTTTTTCGTATTGCACAACAGCGCCACGCCGTCAGTGCAGTTTTGATCATTCATGATTCTCGTATTGTGACAACAATGGCCGTCAGTTTCAGTTGATCATTCATGATTTCTATTGCCCCCAACAACGCAGTCATTTCAGTTGATCCTTCATAAATTTCAATTTCGTATTGCCACAACAATGCTGTCAGTTTCAGTGATAGTTTATGATTTTCGTATTGCCATAACAATACCGTCAGTGTCAGTTGATCGTTTCATGAATTCATATTGCATAACAATGCCGCCAGTTTCAGTTTCAGCAGACAGCCAGTTCATATTTAAATTCGTTTGCATAACAATACCGTCAGTGTCAGTTGATCGTTTCATGAATTCATATTGCATAACAATGTGTCATTTCAGTTGCTCGTTAATGATTTTCGTATTGCATTATGCCTCAGTTTCATGATTCAACGAGTTCATTGGCGGACGCTTAAATGTTACCGTTGATTTGCCAGGCGACTTTCGGTTTGATAAAGTGATTTTAGCATCCAAGAACTCGTCAGACATTTGGTTTTTTCAGAAAGTTACCGTCGCAAAGATCAGGTACAGTGGGTAATGAGGTCGTAATGCATAAGTCATCGTTCATAGAAAGCAGAGGACTTCCTTTACCATAATTTTATCACCCCAATCAATCAATCAATGTGTGGCGGGACCTGTCAGGCTGCTGCACACATCGGATAACATGGTCTCAAATATGATCCAGCCAGAGATGGGTACAAACGTCTGGCTGCTTCACGAAATTCGCAAGCCGTACTTCTTTGTGAATGTTGCCCGTAGTGGGCAGGCCAAGAGATGTTCCATGGTCTGTGGTGGTGTACCACAAACACAGGTAGTGTATGATCTGCTTCCAGGTAGCCCCACTTCTGCAAGGAAACCTTAGATCGGCCAGTTATGGTTGCTCAATCTGTTGAGGCATCGCCATTCGCCCCATGAGGAGTTCAAGCTCCAGGTGGGAGATGGCTCACAGGTCAACCACAGGATGGTACTTGGTTGATGGAAAGTCTTTTCTTTCCACAAGGGCGACTCTCTTCAGTTACTTACGGCGGTTGGCAGCAGGTACCTGTCCAAACAGGGTGCTTCAATGAGATACTTGCAGCTACGCTCTTGCATGCTCGCTACGCTAAGACGGATGTCTGTGAGCAATTCCTGCTAGGATGTATAAGTTTTCCGTTTGTGTTGGACGGAGGCATCCTCTGATAAGCCGGCAGGAGGCATTAATGGCTAAATCAAGCTTTTTGGCATGGGGTGATCTTCCCATACAGGGCAAGCATACTCTGACCATGAGTAGCAACAGGGAAAGTGCCGTCGATTTTAGGGTAAGTGGGCGAGCACCCCATGCCCCATCTTGTGCCAGTTAGTGCTAAATCCGTCATAGTGTTCCAACACTTGTTTCCGGATTGGAGTTGGAAGGTCGTCCTCAAGACTCATCGTAGGAATTCTTCTGTTCATCGTATTCAGTGATGACATCACAGATAAACCATCAAAATACCTGCACGTATGTTTATGAGATTACCCTCATAGCTTTCATTGTAATTCCAAGAAGAAAGACAGTAAAAGTAGCTGCAACTTTTAAGATCCTGAAGAGATTGAAAAGGTAGACTACTTTCTTTTTGAAAAGGTGGACTACTCTTCTTTTTGGTGCATAATTGCAAATCACTCATTTCGGAACAGATGCTGAAGCAGCCGAAGGAAACCAGTCCAAGGGGGGGTGGGGGTGTGGGGGGATTTGGGGGTGGGGTGGAGGGGGGGGGCTTAACCCGTTACCGTGTGAAACTCGATGCCGTTTAGATATAATTCTCAAAAGTGAGCTGGCTAGTTTTCGGAAAGATATGTCACTGAACTCAAGTGGCCGTGGGAACTGAGAAAAGCATGTGATTGTATAAACACAGGAACAGCGGCACTGGCACATTTTCACAAAATATGAAATGTCTTCAATTTGCTCTCAAATGATAGTCTAGGCCATTGGAAGAACAGAGATATATTTTACACATAAAAATAACATACCCCAAAACAGATAGGGACATTGATATGATGATAAAGACATTCAAGTAATTTGTAGGCCAACTTTTAAGTTTTCCATAACTTTAATCAACAAATGTGTACATTACATGAATATTTTTGACTCGTACTCACTGATATTAAAACCGCAAAAGTTATAGACCGATCAAACAGTGTGCATAGCGTGGGAAGCATGCATACGGCGTGCGTGTTCTTGTGTTAAACGCCATTTTCGTCGTCTGCTGAATTTAACGTCGCCGGCGACGTTAAATTATAAAATCGTTCTGTTTACCCATAAGGAAGCTGATTTGGTCTTAATCATTTCGGGTGAGGGCGTTTGTATATAAAAGCCTTACAACCATGCAAAAATATCGATTTTGAAAAATCTTGAGGGCGCACTATTTTTCAAATGTGCCAGTCTCTCTTTAACGAAAACTCGCACTCACCATACTTGGGTGGTAGATTCCCGAAACCTTTCGAAAATTTATAAACAGGAATGGCATCACATTTTTAGATGAAAAGCTTTACAAGGCCCACTACGATGGGAAGAAGTTGAAAAAAGAAAAATAACCAATAATAAATCTCCATGCCCTGATGGTTTTACATTATTTTTTTTTTTGGATTGACATTTTACACTTTAAAATCTGGTCCTTTAATTATGGCTATGAAAACATCCAATTATCATCTTAATCGGGGCCACATGTATTTTCCGTTCTCTACGGTAAATTGTTCATGATGCGATTGAGCGTATATTCACCATTTTACATGCAAATTATGTATGACGTCATAATTCAAAATTGAAATACACCAGGACTCAACCAAATCAACCGATAGCTTCCTTTAATCATTCTATAACACAATCAAGATGTTAAAAAACAATGAAAAATGAAGCATTACAGCAATATTAAAGATGGCATCCAAAATTGAAAATTATTTAAGTGGCATATTGTGCCAAAATACTCATTAACATGAGAAAAAAACCCAAATATTTTCAAGGGCCTTCAGAAAATCTTACCAAGCATTATCTTGCTTCAGGTCCAGGGTGGCAGCCAAAATGTCTCCAAAAATGTCCCCCTAAAACAAGGCAGGGGGACGCTCCGTGATTTTCTCAAAAAGTGAAAAATGCAGTTAGGGACGTTAGGGGTATATTTAGTTATATTATCCAGAAATTATCATAAAAGTACAAATTTAAGTATGAAATAATCTGATTCTGACAATAAGGAGTTCACATCTGGTATTTTATGGTTTGTTAACATACTTATATTGACAAATTATAGTAATATGCTTTTCGTTTAACTTTAAGTTCTTTAAACCTACAAAAATGCCATATTTGTCATCAATTGACCAACATCTTGAATTTAAGCCTGATAGCAAATAAAAATATGCATATAAATATCTGGTAATCAAAAAACATGTCTCATACGTTAATATATACTTTTATAATAATTTTTCGATGATACATAAATAAATTTAATACAGAGATCGGTAATTTGTGTTTAAAAAGATTTAAACTACAGCCGTATTAGTCACCATCTGGGATTTCTCCATTGTTAACAAAACAGAAATGCCAGACACGAGTTTCTAATTGTCACAGACATATATCTCACACTTTAATATACACATTTTATAATATTTTGGATGATATAACCAAATATAGTATTATAATAAGGTAATTTTAAGGTTTTATCTTTAAAGGAGTCCGTTTTGGTCGCCAATTCAGGGCATGAAAAATGTGTATCCTTTTTGTGTACGAAAAGGTACAATTAACCTCCAAATACCAAAATTTCCTGGAAAGGAACTTCCTAAATTCCCCACTTTTTCATGCCACGGTTGCCATCTTGAATTTGAAGATGCTATCGAGACTGAAATGCCAGATACGAGTTTCTAGCTGTTTCTATGGTCAAATAAATATATTCCACCCTTACACATGACCCTGAACTATGTAAAAAAAGTAAAAATGAAATATAACGATATCTAATAAGAAAGTGTGCCAACAAAGCAACTTATTTTTTCGTATGATAGAACCCAAACTGGTTTGGTTCCAATACAAAACAGTTAACACAATATTTTGTTACAAAATTTCACCTCAAATGCATAGCGCATAAACGTAATTAACATAAAAAATTGTGCTCTTTGTAATTTAGAAGACACCCTATATAATTCATCGCTTCAATGAACGTCAACATGTCTAGGAATCAGGGAATAAATGTTTCAGATGGATTAGAGAAAATATAGTTTCGAAAACTTTCCCAGTACACAACAAAATACTTTTTGGTATTTTCTCCTTCCAAAACAACAGAAAGCAATAGACGACCTGATATGGTGTAAACGGAATATTTACAAGTAAATAAAAATATAATTAAAGTAAATAAAAAATTAATATTAGTTTTAAAAATATAATCAATATAGTAATTGAAAGTAGATCGTGGCTCTATATTACTGTAAAAGAGTAACTTTGTTTACCATTATTGCTCCGTGGGCTTTTTTGTGGATTTTGTGTAGTATTATTTCTGGACTTTTCACACAATGCCAAATCCAAATTGTTTTAGTGGGTAGTATGTAGTCTGTGTTAAATGAAATGAGAAAGATAAATAAATACTGGTGACTTTTTAAAAGGTGTTGTCTTCATGATTATGAACATTTTCGACTCAAACACTTTTCCCTTGTTGTGTTTAAAAATTGTCCAAATACAGTAGCGTAACCAAACCTTTGCAAAGGGGTGCCGAGGCATTTTCTAAGGGGCGAATTTGGGTCCTTCTCCATAGACACTGTACAAACGGTCAGATCATTTGGTGGGCTGGCCGAGGGGGGTAAGAGCTCTGAGCTGGGGGCGCTCCTCCTCCCCGGCTGAAGTTACGCCACTGTCCAAATATAAATCATGTTTTCTGAGGCAGTCTGACATATATGTGTGTGTGTGTGTGTGTGTGTCATATACATGCTGTAACATGCAATATTTTTAAAAAGAACCTCTTCAATCAAGCACAACAAAACAAATCAAAGCGTATTTCAAACTTCATCAATGTTTGATCCACATTGGACATCGTCAGTGCCATATACATGCATAATTCTGTCTCGCATATCTCGGGCGGCCAGGGATGCAGAAAGTTCGGTAGCGTGGAGCACTGCATGTGCCCTTAAGAAATAAAGTCAAAATTTTAATAGAAGATTGTCCCGAATCCGTGCTCCCGAGGAAGAAATAACTTGCTCGACCCACTCGCCATCTCGCGTGAGGTACTTATTAATACCATCCACTGCCCCTACCACCGGTGGTGTATATCTGGTCCGCTTGATATGGGGGTGGTGGTGGAGGAGAGTAGAAGGGCTGACTGTTCACTGTTGACACATGCGATGATGTTACCATAGGAGCAACAGCTGCATCTGCAAACAAGAGGAAGTTACCTTTATTGAATCAGAGAAACAAGTATGGCTGTCAGCAGTGTAACATCCCTCTTAACCCTATTGGAAATAGGGTAGTTAATAGCCTGCATTATGGGTTATCCTTAGCGTTCAATAAATCAATGTCTTTGTAATCTTAAATGTTATATCTATACATTTTTGTAATCGATAATCTGCAATTATGGATATATTTTTATATTTTTGATGTATGAGTATGAGTGCCAAAATCAATCAATCAATCAACCCCTTCTCTTACTTTCTCTCCATCTGTCCGTTCTAAACCTCCCTAGTATATTGCTGTACAATGTACCTGGTAGTTTAACCATAAACAGGTGAATATTCTCATTCATCCAGTAGAAGTAGATAAGAAGATATGATTAAACGTCGCACTAGTTGCTATCAAAGTAAGTTCCAGTAATTATAACTCCTTAACTAATTGGCATCTTTAGGCATATAGTTTTACCCAAGACCATGCTGTTTAAGCTTTCAATAGTGCCAAAATATTGTAGCGTTGGTTTAAATGTTAGATTCAGATGTTCTAAGTGAATCCCTAATTGTGTTCCAATCTTACTATGATGTACTATAGTGGCTCCTCTCCGTCCTCCAGACGACCCAGATGAAGTACAGCACTTAACACACAGAACAATGCCAACAACGATGAGAGTTATCAGAGCAATGATACCGAAGATAGTACCAACAATGATGTAAACGCTATGATAGAACAGACACAAAGGAGGACATTTTATTTCCACGATCATTTTATACATATTTTTATCATCGTTAGAAATAGATCAAGGGCAATCTTCATGACCCCCACGTGACCCTTGACTCGGTTTCGTTAAAATACCTTTGCCAAGAGGATCTTGCCAGTTTTAACTTTCAGTATTTTTTAAAACTAAAATTTGATTATCCTGCTCTATAGGATGGAAAAAACTGGTAAAAGTAAATGCTATATCAAGCTTGTTGTATTTGTGGTGATCTTTTTGAAGGAAAAAGAGCAAGTTTTTTAAAAACCACACATTGTTGCTTTAATTAGAGTGAGTTCTGCAAAGAAATTGTTTCAAACATACAGAAATGGGTCCACACTATTTGAAAACAAGTTGGATGTTAACATGGCAGAGCAGGACGTACGGAACGTTTCGCGTTCAGGGTTGTATAATTTAATGCAAATGTATAATTTTGTCAATTCATTCAAAATAGCTCAATGCTTATACCCGGTGGCTACACCAGCCTTTTTTTCGGGGGGGGGGCAAAGGGTGGGCCCACATGTACTTTCAGGGGGCAAGCAGATCTAATTTTTTAGTATAGTATATGGCCTATGTAAATCATTAATTTTTCAGGGGGAAAGAGGGGGGGCAAGATTCCCCACGGGGGGGGGAGTGCCCCCCTGCCCCTGGGTACGCCACTGCTTATACCTAATTTTAGAGTATTCGTGGTTCAATGCTACATGATCGTACACTCACCTAATTGTAACTATATCATCATCCCAATCCGTGTAACTCCAATCCGAGTCATCCCAATAAGAACTGTCATCAATGGCTAAGAAATAGTCAGAGCAGCAGTATTTAAATAGTGAACTACCGCAGCAATATGTTTCGTCCCCAGATCCAATCCAAGTTGGACAGTTGAATCCCGAGTGGTAGTTTCCCAAAATATCAGTATAGGATGAACACCCATTCTGCATTGGCTGCTGTGCTAGTATAAGCAAACCTGAAAAGTGAATTGAAATGTCATATATTGCAGCCAGTCAGCCAGGAAGAGCTAGGAAGGAGTGCATTTTACTTTCCAGATCAATTAATGGAATCCACATATTTGACAAGAGGATTTTATTAATTTTTCAAAAACCAATTTCAACTCATCCGTATTATCAGGATAGACAATTAACGGTTTTTTTTCTGTCATATGTGTTAGTCAAGATTTCTTCCATATAAAACAATACACAGATTATTAAAATAATAAACCGGTCACAGCCTATGGGCCGATCACGGAAGTACCGAGGGAAAGGAAATGGGAAAGAAAAATAGTCTGCCTGAAACTTGAGCTGCAATCCTAGACATGTACATTATATGACAGGTTGAGCAGGAGAATGGACAGAAGGCTTTAAACCAGTTGACGATTTCCGTCGTATGTGTTTCTCCTCTGCAAGCGCCTCTTTGCGGGCTAATTCAAAGGCTTAGTATTATGCCAGTCTTCTTCATTTAGGATGTCGGACTGAGGCGTCAGTTGTGTTTGGGGGCTTGGTGGAGGCCAATTGCTGCGTTTCCTCAAGATCGCGTGGAGACAGCCTTAGCATTCTGGCATCCATCGTGTAGATGTTCTGCCCAGTGAAGAGGTCTGTCATTAGTATGGTGTAATGTTGAGGATATTCACATGTCGTTGTTGGTGGAAATGTGAATGTCATGGTATCCATGATAGAGCGAAAGGTATGCTGGTATAAGCGTTTCCGGGGGTTTCATTTGCTTTTGGTACAGAATCCAGCCCATATAGTCATAAAGGAGAGTGGTGACAATTACCTCCTTTATCTTTGTTGTCTAATGCAGTGAGTGATTCCTCCTGACACGCTTCTGTAAGCGACAAAGGAGGTGCTGGTGTGGGCAAAAGCGATTGCCCACATTCCTGACTACTGTAGTATCATTTGAGATGACACTTCCATAAGGTAGGTGAAGTGCTCGAGTTGAGTGGTGGTGGTGGGTTGTAGGCTCGTTGCTCATTGGGCTGTTTTCTGATAAAGTACTTCAGTTTTCTTGAGACCGATGGAAAGTCCGATTGTTTTGGATGTTTCTGCAAAACAATTGACAATTGTGCGAGGGGATCTCCGCTAAGCGCAAGCAATGTATAAAAAGCAACTCAAGGATCCGCATCTGTGTGTGTGTGTGTTTACAGATTACGAGGAGATTAGTGCTTACAATTACAGCAATTCGATTTTTTGTGTGAAATGCAGCTATTCGAGGAGCTCCTACAATTGTATGTGCTTTAGTAACATATGTGTGTGTGTGTGTAAGTCACATACAAAACGAGTAGTTATTAATATTAATTAGGTAATTATGAATATTAGGTAAATATGAATACTAATTAGGTATTTTTGACACCATATAAAGTATATTTCGAAACATAAGTAAATTAAAGTGCTAATGCGGGTATGTGGGGGTTGGGGAGGGAAAGGCCTTTAAGTTATCTAATAGTTTTCTTAGATAACTGTTTTAAGTGATCTAATAGTTTTCTTAGATAACTGTTTTGCGCCGCAGGCCGATAGCCCCGTAAAGAGGGCAGGGCTTCAAGAATGAGGGAAATTATGGGAAACATAATAAAATGTGACACTTTTCCTAGACCGAATCAATGTTTATGAAATAAAGAAAACTAAAAAAAATGTTAAGTTAGTATACACATACACCACCAAATCACTACGCGTTTTGTGCAATGTTGGGTAGTTCCGGTAAAAATCAACATGATTCACATTTTCGTGGATTCAGATTCAGATTCTATTTTATTTTTTCATCTCAACATATAAAATACAGAATGTATCAAATGTAATACAGTTGGATAGAGATGAGGATGCCATCAAAAACGCAGAGCGTGAGACTGATGGCACGTGACCCCATGTGTTACCTAAAAATATCGCAAGAAGGGATGACCAAAGAGTTAAATATGATGATTAAATAAATGCAAGTAAACTTTTTGAAAATACTTCAATTTGTATACTGAAGTAATGGTAATCATGGTAATACATTGTATAAAAAAGAGTGATTTAATCGAA
Source organism: Ophioderma brevispina (assembly GCA_023653785.1). NCBI lineage: Eukaryota > Metazoa > Echinodermata > Ophiuroidea > Amphilepidida > Ophiodermatidae > Ophioderma > Ophioderma brevispina. The sequence goes on from JAMKCH010032501.1 coordinate 44,818, forward strand.
ATGTACATACTACATGTATGTAGCCAGTGAGATAAAGTGACAACAACAAAAGACACACTGCTTTTGCAGAAAACATTATGTAGGCATATGATTATCGACCCAAATTTACATTTTCTTACATTCCATCATACTTTGTACAGTTCTACTCATATAACTTTTTTTCTTTGTAGCTTACCTGTGGTAAAGATAACTACAAAGACCAAGTAACATCCTGGTAAAATATTCCACGGGATGAGGTATTGCGTATTATGCGCCATCTTGCACAAAGGCAGTTATCTAGGCTCTATGATAGGTACAATTTCGTTTCATTTTGGTTTGCGTGTGCGTTGCTTTTGTCTACCTATGCAGCCTATTGATACCTCAAAGGTATTCGAGGCTGGGGGCCCTGTTGTCATGACACGGTGTACACATAGCAGAGAAAGACACAACGTCCTTCAAATCGATTTTTCTTTCAAAATGTTTTTGTACTTATAAGGTCATTTAATAGTACTTGGTCCCTAACTGGTTTTGTTCATGTAATCGGTAAAAAAAATTAGAGCAAGAGAGCACGTCGTGCTCGTGACTTTGGTTGCGGTTGGCCAGTTAGTAAACTTACTTCTTGGGGACTTGCCATTCTTTATTCCGTAAAGGCCTGCTCAATTACTCGGGTCACCAAATGCCTTTGTACTTATCATACTCAATCCATGTATGCATAGAACTTTAGTCCTAATTTTGTTAATTGTTCACGGAGCTATACACTATTTCAGCCCTCACTCGAAGCTTGTAATGTTTGATGCGGGGTTTTAACCCTCTAGTACCAAGGCCATGTTTTAACACGGTTTCCGGGCCGGGGAGATTCGTTTATCGAAGCAGCTTCGATTTTATTAATTGTACTACCTGTGTGTGGCAGTGAGTTTAAATGTGAAGATTTGTACTTCTAGACTGCACACGAAGATTTAGATTTCAGCATCACCGTTTCATCGCGTTGTTCCATCGAAGATGTCTAAATCTGAGTAGATAAAAGCCACAACATTGCAAGTACCCTAGCATATCAGCGCAGATGGGCAGCAAGCAATGATTGGCGAATATCACAGTCATGAACAGAGCTGGGTGGTTGGCTATGTAGCGTGCAAAAAGTCCTCTGGTTCCCATTATTTTAAGATTAAGGGACATGGTATAGGCCTACTAGGACTCCATTTACATTTCTAAGCAGGCTGAAAACAAAACGTTTGATTGGATGACAGCCCACCCATCCACAGGGATTAAATTTCAGTTCATTGAAAACGTAATGGAGGTGATCTGACCCATGGTTCTTGAGAGTACCATTATGTGTACAATGCTAAGATAACACAAGCGTTGATTTAAAACTGTTTCCTGGTAAGTTTGAAGTTTGTAATCTCGGTTGTAATGTGTTTTTGATTGAAGGTTCCAATTCTGACAGACTCATAACAAGGAAGTTTCAGGCTATTGAAATCCTTGTGACAACTGTAATTGACTGACATACTTGTTCACTACTTGTCTTTTACCAAGAAAAACCCAGCTCAGACTTGATAAATTAAACAAAATGAAAACTAACACTCCACATAATTTTGTGAATGAAGGATGAAAGGGGACAGCTTATTCTTGGAAATTGGGGAAAATTGTGAAAACAGTACAGGTGAAAGTTGCCGGGGGCACTCCCCTATGAAATGGTTATGGGTAAGTGCTGGCGTTTCACCACCCAGGTGCATTCGGTGACAGGGATACATGCAAATGCAAAAAATGGGGGTCTGGGTGTATTTTCAAAATTAAAGGTTGATGCTTGGTGATTAACTGACTGTGGTTAAATAATCTCTCTAATACGAGAGGGTTGCCCTTGATCTCAAGTTTTTACACGAACAATTAAAGGTGATGTTCCGATTGCATCTGGGACCCCCCTGCATGTAACCGGAAGTAGTATAAATTTTGATATCAGACATGGCAGCTGAAAGGCAGTATTTTCTCATTATCGTCCTGAAATTTCAGCTTCCAAATCCCCACTTCTTTGCCAAGATATAAACAAAAAACTGTCGTTTTAGTGGTTAAGATTAGCACGGTAGTGATATAGGGGGGGGGGGGGCATTGCAATGGTGCATTATCGCTCTATTTATCAAAACCGCAAAATTCAATTCCCACGTTACTTGATGGTAAGTTATGCAGGTGCCAGGCTCTCATTAGTCAAGTGGAGAACAAGATACACATTAAATCGGAACACCAACCTTTAAGTTACTACCATCTTCGACTAAGCTATGGTTGTCATTTAAAAGACCATTCTTGTTCAAGTATAAGGGTCGTTTGTTATTATTTTGCCACAAATGTCTTCCACATTGCATATTCCCCTGCATGTGCCTTGTACCATGGGTACTGTACAAAACCACTCCCAGTTGCAGTTAAAGAGAGCGCGGTGTGGTTTGCTAATCTTCATTCACAGTAAACGCAATGCTCACACAATGGTTCAAAAATAGCACTAATAATAGTGACATGCCTAAACGGTTGAACCGGTGATCCGTCCAGATTCAAACGGACATACAACCAATCATAAGTGGCTTATAATGCTATTTGGAGCCAAGGTTAAATATGCCAGGCATCTTCTATCTATTGGGGCCCTTTAAACAATGCTGCTACAGCATGGAAACTTGGGCTTTCACATATTATTGAATGTGGACAGTTTGTTGTTATCATATTTTATGGGTAAAGTATTAAATAAATTGTTTAGTATATGAAATTAGCCTAAAACATTGTGAATCATGCTTCAGTAATCATTGGTTCATTCTTTGTGACGGGATTAAAGAATCAGTGTCACAGCAAACATTCCATCAAAAGGTGTCTAAATCTTCCAACAAACTGTAATGAGTCATTAAGGTGTAGAAAGTTAATTCAGTGATGCTAGAAAGAGAATGAAAAAGGCAGATGAAGAGATATTCCCATGACGCAATATTTACTACATATGGAAATATCACTGGACAATTGGAAGATATACAGAGTGGAAAACATTGGCATCCCCTGCACGCGACAAGTAAAGGTATGGAAATTAATACGATAAGGAAACGGCGGAAGCTTAAAGTGACAGACGGAGATTTTTGGTATGAATTTCTATCAAATTTCACTGGATCGGTTGTAACCACCTACGAGAACGTTTGGAAGGGTTTTTATGGAAAAAACGGTGCAAAAAGGAAAACCGCGAACCTGTTTTGAACTTGCCTGGTTTGGGACAATCGTAATCGTTCCATAGAAACTCATTGCTTTGACTTTATGGCGTCACGACAGAAACTAATAAATCATCATCTTATAATAAAGACGGCGTATCGGCTATTCACTTCAGGTGTGATTTAATACATTGGTACGCTTCCAATATATGTAAAAAAAACCTAGGTTCGAAGAAAAAGTGGGGGCGCTCTTTCTGGAAATCGCCCATGTCTCTTTAAACAACCAATTTACTTCTGTTTTCACAATGAGATCTTTGACTCGAGCCCCTTTCAACCAAGTAATTATCCTAAACTACCTGACTGGTACGTTTCTGTTGAGGAGTCCATAAACTGAAAGTCTAACTATATATAAGTTTCTGGACCTGAAGGACTAAGCCCAAAAGTCCTAAAAAAAGGAGTTGCCAAGATATGTGTATCACAAAACAAGGGGATGAAGATGTTCCGGAAATTATAGAGCAGTATCATTGACTTCAATATGCTCCACGATTTAGGAAACACAGTGTTCATCCACATCGCAAAACACCTTGAGGCTTGAAAACTCTAACATCTTATCGCCCATGAAACAGGGTTAAGACAACACCATCCCATTGTTCTCCCAGTTACAATATACCATCGAAGGAGTGGCTGAAGGAAATTGGCAAAGTGATAATAAAATAATAATAATAATATTTATTGAGTTAACTCATTAAAAGCAGAGGCAAAATAGTAACTCAGGAAAGAAAAATGGGCCTACCAACAGCCCAAAACACAATGATGTGGATTTCTTTTCCTGTGCAAAATAAAGATATACAGCCTGTATCAAAAAAAATGGTACAATCAAAAACCGATTTTTTTCATATATTATATCTCAACATAAATAAGTGTATGGACATCACGTAAAGAGAAAATACCAGGCTTTTCAGGATTTTTTGTTTGCATCTCAGTTGCTCTGTTCAATCGAGAATAACTCCAGTTTACTGCGGAACACCAAAAATCGAGTTTGTGCCACCTTCTGGTTGAGTGAAAACGGTCAATGAATTTGTTAAAAATAAGTTATTCACACTTGAGCAGATATGAAAATCTTTAAAAAGGGATTAATTTCATAAGAAAAACTCTAAAGTTACTTATTGGTGGAAGTTATGATCAGCAAGTTCTGGCTTTAAGATAAAGTGAATAACATTCGACATACTGTTCTTTGTTAGAAGAGAACCATGGAGCGTACAGCCGGCGTACAAGAAGAGTTTTATGGTCTTGAAGTATCATGAAATGCAAATTCCTACCAACATTTTGATACTTTGCTTCCAAATTCATTTTTTGTTGACTTCAATAATTAGTAATGCACAAAGAAGTGCAATATTCTTAAAAACCCATCTTCTTTTGGATTGGAGTATTTATTTTGGTTGCAATTACATTCCTTCTGGCATGATTTTAACAGATACCAATTTGAAATAAAATTCAAAGTTCCATTCATTGACGTGCAATAAGTATTCGTATTGTTTATTATTTATGAAAATGAGATATTTATCATTGAACTGATTATGTTGACTTTTATTAAAAACTAAAAAACAAGTTATCATAAATAAATTTTTGTTTATTTAATCTGTGTTTTGTTCCTCTTGTCAAGTCGCAATCTTTTGTTTGAGGTTTAAGACAGGATGGCATACTGGGCCGCGAAGCACTCTGACATGCATATAAAAGTGGCACAAAATCGATTTTGGTGTATTGCATTACAATTGATTATATCTTGGATTGAAAAAAGGCAATAATAAGAGGAAACAATATACCATTGGAAAGCCTGGTCTTTGTTCTTTAATATTATGCCAAGTAAGAATGACTTATTTTGAAATTTCATATTTACCAATTTTTTTTCTGAGGTACCATTTTTTTTTGGAAGGATGGAAAATGAATAAACAAATGATCAGCAGAAATACTATTGCGCAGATGAATAAGGGCAGCGGAAAACATCAGTTACTAAGAAAATGATGCTTAATAATAACTTGAATTGATATAAAGAATCGCATTACGGATTATCACCAGGGATATTTTCCCAATATTGGATAGTTTGGTTTTACTAAAGCATTCGACAGTGTTTCCACGAAAAATTTATCTCGTCTTTCTTATCATGGAATCCGGGATCAATTACTCAATTGGTCCCTTGCGATATAGAAAACAAAGTGTCGTTGTAAAGGCAGGAATTGAATGCGAAAAAATTGTAAATCTGTTGTCCCGCAAGGAACGTCGTCGGACCCCTGGCCTTTGTCCTTTATATTAACAGCATTGACGACAACATTAGTATTAAGTAAACGTGAAATGTAAAAAGAAAATATTAACAGTGATGTCAATAAGTTCAACCAATGAACCTTAAATGGCAAATGTCATTAATCCCAAAAGTATCAGCAATGTAGTTGGTATTAAAAATGATATACGATTACGATTATACGTGGCAGGGCACGCACTTGAAAACGTATCTCATCACAATAGTGGGTGTTTCAATATTTCAAACACACTGCATCATGAAAGCAAAACAAAAGAGCTCAAAATGTTGGGTATCATCAAAAGGAACATTAACAAAATGTTCTTCCCAGACTTGCTTACAAAAGCATTGTTAGACCACTTGTTGAATATGCAGCCCTAGCCCCAGCACAAACGAACTTTTTAAAACATCGTTAGATCATATGAAAAGCGCGCCACTGCTTAAAGGGGGATGGCCCGAATTAACTATATGAAGTTTTAATCTGATAGGAATGGCCTCAACCCCAAACCCCATCTGTAAAGTTTCGCGCCGGTAGTCCAACCCGTTTTGATGTGACAGAGCTAAAAAACGTGATGTTGCAAGCCCCATAGAGTAGTGTGTAAAAATTATATTGGTCGACCAAAAAGGTCACATTTTCGCTCATACATTCCAAACCAAACATCCTTTAGCCTTAAGATTTCCACAGGGTAAATGAGAAAATAGTAGCTTTGTTCCAGGGACCACTTCCGGTAAAATCTGGGGTCCCTGGGGACGAGGCTATTAGCGATCGGGCCATGGACCTTTAATATAATTAACCTTAGTTGGGTCACTTGTATAGCGCTATACCAAAGCACACAAAGCTCGGCCCTGTGCCAAATTCTCAAATTATATTTCATTATCATTGTGCTTTCATATAATTTCGTAAGACACGTAGATACAATTTTTGTTCTGCAATAAATCGAGTCCATATAGCGAAAATGTCAGTGGTTTAGTTCTGACATCGTCTTTAATACTCTTGACATTCTCAATATGCACAAGGCAAACCACAGTCTTCAAAACATTTCCCATCCATGACATCGTTCCATTATACCGTTTTGCTAGTTTCGATATTCCCTATTTCTCATTCACTTCACACGAGTCCTATCGGAACTTCGTTGGCACAGCGCATGTTCTCCCCTGAATTGTACATGCACAAACCCCGTGCAGTAATTGGTTGGAATAGATCACACGACAAGCATCATGCATGGCGTGACGTCGTAATTATCACGTCGTGGCTCGCTTTGTTGGTGGTTTGAGGATTCTTTAGCGTGTGTATCGCAATGGAGAAGCGGTGTCCGCCTGTAAACCTAGACTCCTTCATAAATATTGTTGAGTGTCCGGTAAAAGTGTGTTCGTGCCCAGTGTGGGATCACCACGAGCAAAAATACATCAAGCGGCTGAAGGCTGTACAACGTCGTGCGGCACGTTTTGTGTGCAACGACTACTAAAGGAAATCTAGGTTAACTAAACAAAATGGTGGAACGGTTATACTGGAAGTCTTGAAAAAGATTGGTTTCAAGACTACAGAGTGAGTCAATAAAAACCCTACAATCAAGAAAAAATGTTGAAAGGTAAAACATTTTTTTTTTTGGATGTTTGCTTTGGTTACTTATAGGGATAAACAGGCTATCAGAAGATTTTTATTTGGCGTCTTTCGGACTTTTGGTTCGGAAACTATGTCAATTTTGCGCAGAGACCCAAAAATACTGTTTGACTGCTTTTAATCATTCAATGCGGAGAGACTGGCACCAATGTATACCATAACTCATAAAGACAATTCACACATGCAATTTCAGTTGGTATTGATTTCTTCACGACAAAAACATATCAGTTTGAATAAAACAGTCTATTGTGTAACATAATTATACGTAAAGTATCTTCAACAAATGAAATTATCATTCTTCAATCAATAAAGTGTCAGTTATTGAAAATCAGTCCATATCAATGTCTCAGTTCATGAACATAATGAAATTGCTCAGAGATTCTAAAGTAATTATATTGAACAAAATATACTCAGTGTACATTAATTGCTAAAGTTTTCTGTAAAAAAAGATGGAATTAAAACTTCAAATTAAATTACATACACTTGTTTTTTTTAAAGCTGAATACAAACCTTTCTATGGTTTCACTTTGACTCCCAAGTTTCGTTGTAGGTAAAACCATGAAAACTTGCTGATCCAAAGTAAACTGTGGTCTTACACCAGCCATCTTGAATCTTGACTTTCTTATCTGGGACATTAAACATTGTTTAACTCAGATTTTCTTTTGTAAAATTCGGGGATAATCCGCAATTATGCTCCCCATCTATTTTTTTTTTTTTTTTTTTTTTTTTTTTTTACAAATAATTGATAAATTGGTGTCACACCACTGTGAAGACACCGCAACTCTATATGTTAACGACGCATCTTTGTGTGGTCAAAATGGCCAAACGGTTGTTAAGGCTCTCAACAACTAGGCAAAACTTAGTTCTCCAAATTCCAAATAACACCAAATAAAACATTTTATGAAAAAGCCCGTTATCCCTCTTCCAACCAACGTAAGCATTTGAGCCGAATAATTCTTAACTATTTAATTATTTTTATTCTGAATGTACATGTAGGGTTTTTTATCTATATCCCATTGTTAGGTCAAATTACCATCAGTTATAAAAGGCACGTTCAACTCCAGAAAATCTGCTCTGGTCAGCGGTCAACTCAGACACTCACAAAAAGAACTTCATTTTTTGACCAAGAACCAACGTTTATAAGGACTTCTTTTGTTTTTCCGCGGACAATAAATTGACTGGAACGCAACCCTTGAAGCATTGATCAAATGAGGACACTGCTTACATTTAAAACTTCATGATTGGCAATATCGGGGCACTCTTGATAAGAACTAATTGTTTTATTCCACCTCTCCATCAGCCTAGCTCTGACTCTAGGAAATAATGAAGTTCTTTGTATCCGAGTAGTAATCAAGATTTTGGACACCAATAGATAGTTATGGTTCACTCTTTCTTTGATACCAAAAAAAGCACAAAGAACTGAGTATGGCATCAAATGACGTCATAAAGTTGCGAGTCGGAAAAATTGTCAATTTCCACAAGAAGAATAGGCGAAAATCTAATTTTTGCATTAAAAGGTAGGAATTTGGATTTTCATGCGGTTTACAGCTCTAAATGCTGGCAAATTACTACAAAACAAAGTTTAGACATGATACTGTGCAGAATATTAAAAAAAAGTATATATGTATTCTTAGGTGGCAACCCACCACCCACCATGATCAACTTGATGGATACCTAACCCCGGGCCTCACATGCCCGAAAGGACAGAGACCACCAAATAGCTGGAGCTTTTACGAAAGCGGTGTTGTGGTACTCAGAGGCGCCCAATACTAAACTTTTCGTAAACTTCATCTTTAAGCAAACCCAGATTCTGAGCAAACTTTATTTCCAAAATTATAAAACATGCACTCACAAAAGGATGAGAGACACGGAAAGGCCAATGAGACCAGCAGTATTTCCGTTCTAAAGAAATAAATATCGCAGTTAAACAGCATTAGCAATGAGAGGTCTGTGAAAAGACTACAGTTGACAAAGAGGGCGCTAAATCCAGTTCTATGGCACGCTCAGAGTATCAATCATGGCGAGTTTATGCGCAGTGTAAACGAGTTTGTTGACCCACGCTATATGTCGAGTTTCACAGCGATAGGCCTATCAGTTTGAACTCTATGTGCCGAGTTCATAAATCATGTCCAGAATAAATCATGTCCAGAAAAATATGCGAGTTTTAAAAAAATGGACATGCTTTTTTTCAACATGTGCACTGGACATGATTTTTTTCTCACCATGAGCCAACTCGACATGATTTTTTTCTCAACCATGAGCAAACTCTACATAATTTTTTTCTTCACATGAGCACACTCACAATGATTTTTTTTACCATACCCAAAACATGTCGAGTTTTCCTCATGTTGATAAAAAATCATTCGAGATTTTGTCAACTGGACATGATTTATGTCAGACTCACCATACAGAGAGAGCAACACTCGATGTATAGAGGGCAAACTGACATATAGCTAGCGCTGTAAAACTCGACCTATCACTCTGCACACTCGACTATTATGGCGAGGAAAACTCGATACACGGCGCGTGAAACTCGACATGCTCGGGAAACCTCGCCCTGATTTGATACGTGGAGGCGTACAAACTGCATGATTTATGTCAAACTCACCATATAGAGAGCAAAACGGACGATGTTGTCTAGAGGGGGGCGGCCAACTGGACATATAACGCGCTGGCTAAACTCGACTATAACGATGACACTCACATTATGGGAGGAAAACTCGATACACAGCGAGGGAAACTCGACATGCGCGGGAAAACTCGCCATGATTGGATACGTGGAGGCGTGCCAACTTTGGTTGTTGTCTCCGCATCAAGACTATCTGTGAATTCTTATATTCAACAACTACCGTCTACTTAGGGACGCTTCAAAGCATGTTACGAACAATATATTGATTCCGTGTACCTTGCTTTTGATTTCAGTGTTTGCGTCGTGTACAATGCAATAAGAATCATACATCGTTGAAATACCGGTACTTTTAATAGAGGCCCTGTCTGTTTTTATCAATGGTTTACGACAGTGTTACAGCTCTCCTGTAATGCCGTCCATTTAAGGTGTTTTTTTTTCCCTAACCAACTTTTGTGGTGTAGATGGGTGTTGTGACCCAATTCGTACGAAACCCATGGGCTCAAGTCTCTTATTAGCTCTTATTTTTGGCAAATTATGTTTTAGGTCCAATACGTAAGAAAACTAATTTCAGTCTGACAAATGTATGGCGCATCACAAGATCCCATTTTGTCCAGCGGTGGCGGCCAAGCTTCATTCATAGCGCAAAACTGCCGCACGAGTCATTGGACGATCCCTGAACAGTGACCGGGAATTTGAAAAGGTTCCACGGGGCGCGTTGATAAAATAGATCCGTGAGTGGCGAGTGGGAATTCCCGTACGAGCCGCGTATGGCGCACCTTTTACATTGCCTTTGCTTTAGACGGTGGTGCATACTTGTGCTGCAAAACTATCAGCAAATCGTTTTTAAAGACCGGCCATGAGAGGATTGCTACATTCAGGTCAACGAATCATTCAACGGTGGTGCATAGGCTACCCTGGGGCTACCTTGTACCTGGCCCTGGTACATTGTCCGCAGCTATAAATAACGGTGACACTGCGATTGAGCATGAGGTCAAACGAGCCTCGTTCAAATGGATCCCGTTTGTACTGTTATTCATACCAAAAAAATACTATACTGTAGTTGATTCTTCAACTCCAACTGATTTTGAGTGGAAAAATTTGATATCAAACATATTTTCGACCTTTAGAATATTTGTCAAGTTTTTTGTGATTACGTGCTAAACTTATGGGAACGGCAAAACGACGCTATCTGGCCGGCCCCCCCTGATTTGTCGCAGATGCCTGGTTCGCAATCATCAAATCGCAATGGGCTGCTCCGTGGCAATTCTGGCATTATCTTATTCTATCATTAAGCTATAGAATGATGCTTGAATTAAAAATAGATCAGTCTATTTTAGCCATTGTAGTTAGCATTTCAGACTTTTGATATCCCATGTGGACGAGAGTCAATCCCTGTCAGTTAAAGTTAAAGCCCATGCCCGATCTCTGATAGCCTCGTCCCCAGATTTTACCGAAAGTGTCAACATTTTGGTAGTCAGAAGAAAGCTACTAGTTTTTTCATTTACCCTGTGAAATCTTAGAGTCCAAATGATGTTTGGTTTGGAAGTATATGATCGAAAATGTGCCCCAGTTTGGTCTACCACTATGAATTTTACACAGTATTTATGACTTACAAAATCCCTTTTTTAGCTCTCGATCAAACGGATTGAACTATTGGCGCGAACCTTGGGTTTTTTTGAGTGAAGGCCACTCTCTTAAGATGAAAAGTTTCTATTCTTAAATCGGGCCCTCCCCTTTAATGCCCGGTAGTTAATGCCTCAGATTTGCCTACATCATTGAATCCAAAAGTTATGGTGGCGGTATGTGGATATAAAAAGATACCACATCCCCGTCTTGGCTCAAAACATCTTCAGTGATTTTCACATTGGTAACGCGTTTCCTCTACTCCTCTCCTGGCGCATGACGCCTTAAAAAAGTAGTCACATGACTGGAAGTTCGTTTAGGAAAACTAACTATATGCTGTGTGAACTTTGGATAATTCTCGTTGTATTGCAGAAAAGTCAGTGGCAAATAACAAAATAGCAGAAACAAGATCTTTGTTTGTTGAACACAGTTGGCATTATTCATTTCAATACGCAGCTGGCGGATAATAATGATCGTGAATCATCTCCAAAGTGGAGTCAATGGCAGTGGCGGCGCCACGGGAGGCCCCCAATTTTCTCCCCCATCCCCGCCCCCCTTAACTTGACCCCTATTGAAAAAAATGGCATCACATTTTGACGATTACTAACACCTAGCCTTGACATAGATGTCCTACTAATACCAAAGGTGTCAAACCATGTAGTGGGGGGAGGGGTGAACGACGATGTTTATGACCTGCATCCGGGGAAAATTTGTTGGAACATTAATCACTCAGTGTTAAAACATGGTTTTATTTTACAGTGTGGCTGTGTTGGACGGATGCCCAATTGTTTTAAATGAAGGCTGGATCTTGTTACTCGCACCTACCCTTCCCTGCCCCTATCAATCAATGTTGGGAGAAGTGAAAAGGATGTTGAGTACATGAGGTGGCTCAACATTGAACAGGGGAGAGAGAAGGGGAATTTTTGAAAGAGACGTGCATTATGTTCTAACCATTATTTCCCGGATTGTGGGTCCATGCTCCTGCTCTATGCCAAGAACCTGGAAGCTCTGGTAACTCGATACCTGAAAAAGTGGGCAGGATTGCCAAGGTGCACCAATCCAGCCATCCTATACAGGAACAGAAACAACAAAGGTCTGCAACTAAAGGCCCTTTCTACCCACCTAAAATGTATGCAAGTTGTGAAGTATCACATTTTAAAATTTGTATAAGGAACGAACACAGAAATACCCTGTATTCTGTATACACTTGTGAAAGAAGTGTCAGAGGAACATATACCGCGGTTGAGTAAGGCCCAACAAGGTAGATGGCAATGCTGGTAGACAGCAATGCAAATGGGCATCAGGTGGAACAAGCTCCTCTACTCCTGGTCACCAGAAATGCTGAAATTTTACCTAAAAACTATATGTACAGGATACACTTCTTACACCAGCCAATCTGAAGAAGCTTGAAGACATGGAATAAACATGCTATTGGACAGTGTGTTCTGTGTGGATATAACAAGTGCACCATGATGCATATATTCAACTGTTGCCAGTACTCCTTACGATCAGGAAGGTACAACTGGAGACATGACAAAGTCCTTTGTGAGATTGTCCATCAGCTAGTATAGAGGAGGAGCTCGAACCCAGGTCAACATCATCGTTTACCCCTCACTACAGAAAAGGTTTGACACCTTTGGTAGTTAGTATGGACCCTCTACATCAATGCTAGGTAGGTAGTACTCTCAAATTGTGGTATCACTTTTTTTTTTTTTTTTTTTTTTTTTTTGAGTACATGAGGTGGCTCAACATTGAACAGGGGAGAGAGAGGGGGAATTTTTGAAAGAGACGTGCATTATGTTCTAACCATTATTTCCCGGATTGTGGGTCCATGCTCCTGCTCTATGACAAGAACCTGGAAGCTCTGGTAACTCGATACCTGAAAAAGTGGGCAGGATTGACAAGGTGCACCAATCCAGCCATCCTATACAGGAACAGAAACAACAAAGGTCTGCAACTAAAGGCCCTTTCTACTCACCTAAAATGTATGGAAGTTGTGAAGTATCACATTTTAAAATTTGTATAAGGACACATGGTATCTAGACGGAGAAAAAGAAGCACTGGAATGGGCGAGAGAGCTTCATGAAAGGAATGACATCTGTTCATCAATGAACTTTGCAAAGAGCAGCATAGCAGGCATGGCATCGGTAATCGGTTACACCAAGTCTGGGAAACGCATTGACCAGTTGAACAAGAACGAACACAGACATGCCCTGTATTCTGTATACACTTGTGAAAGAAGTGTCAGAGGAACATATACCGCGGTTGAGTAAGGCCCAACAAGGTAGATGGCAATGCTGGTAGACAGCAATGCAAATGGGCATCAGGTGGAACAAGCTCCTCTACTCCTGGTCACCAGAAATGCTGAAATTTTACCTAAAAACTATATGTACAGGATACACTTCTTACACCAGCCAATCTGAAGAAGCTTGAAGACATGGAATAAACATGCTATTGGACAGTGTGTTCTGTGTGGATATAACAAGTGCACCATGATGCATATATTCAACTGTTGCCAGTACTCCTTACGATCAGGAAGGTACAACTGGAGACATGACAAAGTCCTTTGTGAGATTGTCCATCAGCTAGTATAGAGGAGGAGCTCGAACCCAGGTCAAACATCATCGTTTACCCCTCACTACAGAAAAGGTTTGACACCTTTGGTAGTTAGTATGGACCCTCTACATCAATGCTAGGTAGGTAGTACTCTCAAATTGTGGTATCACTTTTTCAATGGGGCCAATCTAAGTTTAGACAGGGGTCAAATTTTTAAAATGCTCCGTTCATGTTGAAATGTATGCCGTATTGTTCTTCTAGTCATAAGGATTCTAAAAATGTATAGTTTGTACCATCTATGACCATTGGTTTGGGAGTTATAGGGTAAAAATGGCTAAAATTGTAAAAAAAGGGTTAATTTCTATTTGTACAGGGGTCAAAGTCAGAAGTTGCTCCAATTTTGGTAAAAAATTAAAGAAGTTGTTCATCTAGCTTAGTGTGTCAAAATAAGGAAAAGTTTGTACCATCTATTTACCATTTATTACTTGTAATTAGGAAAGCCGAGTAATACGGAAATACCTCAAAGGACTTACATTATTCATGTCTACCGAGTGACAAAGACCGGTGTGAAAGTATATATAGTCCGCCGGGAGCCATAGTCCGGGGTCCATAGACGACAACGGAAAAAACGTGAAACTAAGGGCGCGTTCCCACTATGATGTTTGGTACCAGGACGTGGTACTCGATGCTACATCGAGCCCACTTCCTTGCGTAGTGGGAACGTGTTTTATGTGGACTCGGACCTACATCCGAGATCGGGTCCGAGACCACCTCAGGTAGGTAGTCTCGGTACTAGGACGTGGTACCAAATGCATAGTGGGAACGCGTTTGTACATCGGAAGTGGGCCCGGCTCACTTATCACCGCCGAAAGCACTGCCTTGGCTGTGAGCAAAGACAAAAATATCACAAACAAAATCCGTATTGTCTACATTGAATTCACATAATATACCCTGAAACATCTTCCTGATTAGTTTCTCTATTTGTATCGTATATAATTAAGTATAAAACACGATACTTGAGGAGATTTGTTAGCGATAAGAGCAGCGGTGAAAACAGCTGGCTGACGGACATTCATAACACGTAAAGTCAATGGGACTTCCGGGTTTACGATGAATCTTTAAAAAATTGATACGGTCACGCCGATTCATCAAAATGATCAGAATAGTAGGACGCTGTTCTTGTTCGACAGTCAGCATGTTTTATATCAACATTTTCAGCAGAGAAAAGAGAGAATCCTATTTGTTTCCATTCAAGTATCAACAGAAGGAATACAGCAGATCAATTTTTGCAAAATAAACTAGTGGCATTGGCGGGAGCATTTGGTAAACAACAACATCCGGGTAAGTGGGCCCAATACTACATCAACGTTGGCACGGATGGGAGTACTATATCGCGGCAGTGAGAACGCGTAATCAATGTGGGCCGAGCCCACTTCGATGTGGACTCGGATCTAGGTCCGAGCACACATGTTTATAGTGGGAACACGAACTAATGTTGCGTGAAGAGTCAACTAAATCGAGTGCCCTATTCTTTAACGTTGTAGGTGGTCTATGAGTCAGGCGGACTATAAAAAATTTCTACACTGGTATCTCCTTTTTCTACACACACTGGACAAAAAGTATTGCAACATGCAGAAAAAATATTTTATAATCATAAATGACGGAATATAGTAACCCATCAAAATAGACAAGAATAATGAATAAAGTCAAGCGGCAAATATGTGAAAATAGGTCTCTTTTATTCAACTTACATATTGTACAAGCTGAAGACGATCAGCAAAAGTGCTTGTGCCCATCCTTTGTCAAGCATTCAAAATGTTTCACGATATTGAAACCTGAACCGATTAATAACTTACGAAAACCTGTCCGTCAAACAATATGATGACTACAGGTGTACGATTTCACAAACTACTTGAAATGACGTGGAAGTATGATTGTGATTTGCCTTTTTTCATTCATTAACTCTTTATATGTAACCTTTATGATATTGATTTGATGCGTGAATATCCTAACTAAAAGTGCTAATAACTTGATGTTGATCAGTGCTATAAACAAATCTATAAAAAAATCCCATGGAATGTCAAAATTCGAATGGATATAAGAACCACAAACTCTAATAATAAATTTGAAGGTGGATGCAAGAATGGTCCGAAAAGAAAATTTAAACAATACAACTTGAAATCCCATACCTTTTATGTTTTATCACTGGTGTGCAGTGTTATGATTACATACGTTGTACTATGTAATAAGAAAGGCCCCACGTTGTTTTTAAAAACTAGTGAAATTTTAGAGAAAGACATTACAACAAACCCAAAAAACAAACCTCTGCAGAAAAAAAACATATTTGAAAATGGTAGGAATTGATTTGCACAGTTTCATAGTAAGTTTTACTTTTAAAAATGATAAAGGTGAGTGTATACGGGAAAGGAATTTCCAAAACTGGTTAATGGAATAACGTTGAATTTCTCGTGACAGTTAACTTTACTGGCAACTTACACCCGCCATAAAAAACCAGTGGGCCATCTTAGCCAATTAACTTCTTAAATAAAAATTGCTAATGCCCATGATAATTTTGTTGAAACTACTTTTCTTTTCCATAAGAATCAAAATGCAACACTCCGAAACTATGTTTCATTTTCCATCTCAGGTAAAAAATACCCCACTACCAAATACCAATGTTTTGTTAACAAAGATGCAAGAAGGACACATTCGGTGATCCTACTAAATCTCACAGATATAGATTGTATAAGTAATGATATCTGCTTTTACACGAAAAAGGGAAAAATAAGGAAGTTATCCTCATATGTGAAGTAAAAATCTTAGTCATATTTGAGTAATTCTTACACAAATGCTTACGAGTTATTACACTTTGAATAAAATTTTACTTACCATGAGGGTAATCTCCTTATTTTGGCTTTATTTTTTAAAGTTGAGAAATGTGAGCCAAATCTAAATGTTTTACGTGAATTTAGAAATGGTAGTTATGGATTTTGATCTTAAAGAATACGTAAGAATTTTGCAGTCATAGGGTATGTTGACACTGCTAACTGTGTTACAATTTAGCAGTGATTATTTTCAAAGTCAAAACTACAAAAAGCATATTTTGCTTTTACAGTTAAAACTCTTGCAACTAGGCTTTTATACAGCCTGGGTGTCCCTGAAAAACACAGCCTTTTCCGTTACCCACAAATCTGAGGTAGGTTTACATTCAGGATTCAACTCTATCAAAGAAATAGTATACTGTTTTTTTCTGTAGCTAATTGTTATATCAATCATTTAAAAATCATGTATAATGATTAACACGTTATTTGATCATGGTTTGAACAGACAATATCTCCGTCTATTCTTATCCTACCAATCATATTAAATCTGTTTGAGCCTAACTTTTAAGTTTATGTACAATCGACATAGGTCAATTAACTAGCCACGATATCAAACTGAACGTATTAAGTTGTCTTAGCGTATACATTGTAAACATCATATAGATTCTACGTGAGGAAGATTGTGCTCGTGACATAATATAACGTTTACCAAATTTAATCATCATGATCAGTATAAAAATAGAAGCGCGACCTGGCAAAGTGACATTTGGACTTGGACTAGTGTCAACATAATAATATTAATGATAACATTCATAATGTTACAGATTACCAGGCTATATACAATAGATCTACACATGTCAAACTCACGTGGCCTTGCAAAATTGTAAATCTACTGTCGATTAAATTTTAATTCAGTAAAACTATTATATGCCTGTTTGTACAAACCTTTATATATTTAGCTCTAGCGTCAAGGATCTCACATACAGACAGGTCCCCATATTAAAATAATGGCCTGAATTACAGTATCTTAGTTCTGAACTCTTTACATAAGTTGCATACTATATACCCCAGGTATTCCACTTGGGCTATTTCTTTCTAAAGTATTTTAACATATTATGTATATGTAAGGCAAGTTAGGCAACTATTGCCCATTGAGTATTAAAGCAAGACGATATCAGTCTGCAGAGTATCCCATGCATGTACTAGCTGGTTACTTCTACAAATATCATTATAAATGTCTTTTTCAACAACTCTTAGGTGGTTGATGGTTATCCTGTCAAATTACATTTTAGTCATATAATGAAATTGATCGTCGAATGTTATCATACAGGTAGCTCAAAATTGCACCGCGTATTTAATTGCAGTAATATTTATACAAAGACATGATGCCACAGGGGCGGATCCAGGATTTGAAAAACGTCAAAATTAACGGGGGCTGAAAGGCTTAACTTGTCCAAAATGGGGTGATTTTGCAAGATTTTGCAGAATTACCGGGAGGCGCGCGCCCCCTCCGCCCCCTCCCTAGATCCGCGCCTGTGCCAGGATCAAATTGTATGATTGAAAACAACAACATAAACTTTGAAATACAGAACCCAGCCTACAGTACGCATGGATTATCTACCAAATTTTTGACACAATTTGGATAGATTGAATCAAAATTTGATAATTTTGATACCACAATTAGTTAAAAAGTGATAAATATCTTGGCGGGCTCCCTGCTGATATAATTCATGTATCAAAATGACTGATTTGTTTTAAGTATATGTTGAGATGGTTCAAAATGGGTAAAATAGGATTCCACTTCAAACTGTCGGATTTTATTACTCTCCGAAGCAAGTTAATAATTATAGAACCAAGCGCTTGAAAATATATAAGAACTCAAAGCATACCCTTGATGCTCAAAATGGTGGAAGATTAATACTCTCTTTTGTGTATAAAAACACAAACCTATTTTAGCGCACTACGCGCGCAACATTATATAATAAATATTTGTTTATTTGTAAGCGCCCAAGCCTTGCAATCCAGTCAAGTCTAAGTTCTATTTGACACGGGAAGAATTACAATAAACACTTTGATCTCCTGTATTTACCTATAAGCAGTTTGTCATCCCCTCCCATTTTTAAATTTCCACTTATGTATGCGAGACGTACATGTGAATGAAACATTGAATTCTTTTGTTTAATAAATATCTGTGAACAAAAGACTTTCACGTACACGTTTCACATTCAACTTCTAAGGATGGCTAGATATTATGTCCCAGAGTTCTAACCCAGTTCTAAAGTATTACTATAAATAACGACTACTGAGCACATGAATTGATCAATACTCATTGACCAAATGTGCACACAACAAAATAGTGTTCAGGATTGAAACATGTGTGCAAACTCGTCAAGATTTTGTAAACATGTTTATATATTAAGCACATTCGACTTTTCCTCCAGGTATATCATGTTTAGAGTGCAAAGTTCAAACGCCTTGCGGTCTGTGGAGGCCAATGTGTTTAAAGTTGGATGGCCCGATATAATTATATAGCTTAAGGTGTTCATCTTGATTGGATGATCTCGACCCCAAAACCCCATAGGTGAAGTTTCGCGACGATACGATATTTTAATCCCTTTTGATGTGAGAGCTAAAAAGCCCCATAGAGTACTGTTTAAAATTAACTATTGGTCCACCAAAATGGGACTCATTTCCGCTCATAACATCCAAACCAAACACCATTTAGCCCTAAGATTTCACAAGGTAAATGAGAAATATATTAACATTCGTCAGAACCCAAAGTATTGACCACTTTCGTAAAATCTGGGGTTCTTGGGACGAGGCTTTTCGCGATAGACCATGGCCTTCTTGGATTTAAACATTTTACAAAATATGTACAAGTTTTGTTTTAAAATCCTGAACACAATTTTGACATTCTAAAATATCAATAACTTATTAAGATAATTCAAATTTACTTACAGACAAACAACATCAAAATGTACATTTTTACATTTCTACAGAAATAAAACGTGGGACCACTAAATTGCGTCATAAGGAATGATAACGGCAATATCTTCTATAGGAAGACACGGTACACGTTCTCTCATTTTTTATGACACAGCGCAACCGCTAGTGTGGAATACAACGCATAACTATACCTGTGCTAAACGAGGTAAAAGTTGATGAAAGCATCTATTTGCTTTCAGCATATACACATTAGCTAAGAAAGGTTGTCTACATGAAGTAACGAAACCAAATATCAACGCAACGGCAAGTACGAAATGACGTTGCATTTAACTGCAAATAGCCGATGTTCGTACATTTCACCTGACAAGATTGTATAAAACAATTCATCTATGATACAATGGCGACTCCAAAATCCACGGAAGCGAAGTCGTTGAAAAAAAGATCTAAGTATTATAAAGCTCGCATAAATCATAAATTTACAACTATTTAGCTACGTGTAGAATACTTTAATCACATACAACATGTTTTTCCTTCAGATTAACTATTGTACATATCAGAGGGTGATTCGCTACACCCTCAAACATTGCATTTCACAGTTACTTTATTGAGTTAAGGATTGCACATTCATAATTTTCAATGATATCACTAAATGTTGATATTGTTTTGCAGCACCATCCTAGCTTTCAATTCTTTGACCGATGTAGCATTTGCTCTGGTGTACTACTTCTCAGATTAAAGATTTCTTTGGTGGTGGCGCATCTCGCCCGATTGGCAATCCCCCTTACAGTTGGTCGAAGGACATTTTTAAGTGGGGGAGAATTTCTTCCCCTTCGCATTTGGGGGAGATTTTTTCCCAAAAACCTAGCACCCCCCTTAATGTTTAATATGTTTAATGGTGCGTTTAATGGTTTAAATAACTGGTCTTAACATGACCATTCTTTGACAACAGCCTGTTCTATTCTACAGTATATACTATATAGGCCTCGCCTACAATAAGTTGTGGACAATGACGTAAACCTGGCTCTTTCTCTCAGAGTTATAACAACATATTCTCCATTGCAGAAACTTCATGGTACACTTTACTTATATCAAAACATTGGCAAACTATCTGATTGGCATAGAATGTTCAGTACTTTACGAATATAGAGCAATTTTACATAAGAAGTTATAACTTTGAAAGGCTTAAGCAACCATTACATCATGGTTTTGTAAAGGCTAGTATAGGGGAAAGAAATCCAATGCGTTAGGATGCAGTTAGATGACAGCAAGATTGACATTGATGTTATTTTCAGGGATCTGAGCTTTTGTTTTGTTGTCTACATTCTCTCTATATATATACTCTTCATATAAATACTTATATATATAATCTCTATATACTCTCTATATATGTATATATACTATATACTATATATATATATATATGTATATATATTACATATATATACATAGTATATAGTATGGATATGTGGATGTGTGAGTGTGTGTGCGAGCGCGCATGTGTATATTTGTGTATTTTGAAGTCAGGAAGAATATTAACGAAAGTAGAAACGTGGATGTTATTCACAAAAGGAAATTAATCGCATTTTCAATACTAAAAAAAATATTAACAAGCAATGAGAATGCAATGGTATTTGATGTTATCCTATTCATGATATTCGGCCGATTGATATTACATAACAAACATCCCAGTCACATATGGTGGAAACATATGGTTTGAACATCAGCTAAGGATTTCATTAAGCCAATTAAACAGCTGCCGAAGAATCGTCATCCAATGCCATATATATACTTCAGTGAAAGCGTGACGAACATGGTTTTGCAGCATCTAAGAATTCACGTAACGATGTACACAAAACCTTGTATTGGTTAAATTGCTGGTTGCATAGATAAACCGTCATTATCCAGTAACGAGAGAAATAGAAAAAAAAGTAAACACACACTTTGAGCTGACAAAATCGGAGAAGAAAAACCATTATTATTCACACAACCCAGACGTACTGTTCCACCACGTCATCCTTCTTGTTCGTAATAGCGCTTTTCTCCTCTTTCACTTAGTGCCTAATCTTTATTCTCTTCATACCTGTTTCACTGCTGCTGGTTTGTCACTTTCAGCTTCCCTCGGCCTTTATGACTGCGTGACTTTTCGCCTTGACATAGTTTCTTGGTTGGTATCCACTCTTTCGACTTTGAGAATGGACTGATGATTGCACACAGCCGCAAGAGCAAACATACCGCCTCCAACGTAAAATGCGATATCGAAACTCGCTGTGAAATCATATGCAGGACTGGAAGTAAAGAAGAACGATTATGCATAACAGGGTATAAATGATAAGATTCAGCAGCAAAGATTTCAATAAAACTTGATTTGCCAGGAATGCTTTTAACGCATGTTCCAACTGAAGCTTCAGAAAAACACATTTGATTGGCGTAATATGCCGGTAAAAAGGGCTCGGTTATATAGTGTGGTTTTAACATAAATCTGAGATTATACAAGGAGCCTAAAATTCATCAAAACACTGTGATTCTGTCAGCTTTAAAAGAGTGCCAACAAATTCGGTTAACGAAGAGCTAATTTTAAAATTGCTTAATATGAAAAAATTGTGGGTAAACCAGATTCCTAAGCACGAATTTGCCACAGAAGTAAGCAGTTTTTGTGCCATTCTTGTTTTACTTTGTTTGAATCGAGGGACCATTATCAATCTAGGTGACTTGACGAGGACCCGGCTTTATAATTTTACCCCTTTCCTGGAAATTTGCTTATTATTTAATGACTATAACGGAAAGCAGTAATTGACGGGCACGCAGTGCATTGGTATATTGTCATGATGGTTTGTATAACATTTGTATCGCCTCATCAATGTTCAGTGAAAGATCTGGGCCGTTACGGTGATCACCGCAAATACATTGCCAGATTGTTTCACCAATTGATGATTTCACATTCCCAGAATGCACTGCGAATGAGCTGATATGATGTCACACCAAGAAGGGTTACCATGTGCATCCAATTGGACAGCTTCTCAGAAATTTCAAATCCAGATACGGTTATATGAGGTCATCGGCTCACTTTACAATGCATTTTGAGGGTTATAAAATCGGTGATTCATGGTTATATAATGATAAAAAATATTGGATTGTGGTGCCGAAGTGCCTGTACAATATCGGTCCACTGATTACATTGGCATAGCGTATGAAATCGGCATTATGTATGAGCACGAGTTCTTCATAGATATGATTGGATTTCTTTTAAAAAGGTGTTGTCAAAATCTCGTACATAAAAAACTAGTTTTGATGCACTGATACCATTAATCACGAATTGATTAAAAAATTGGCACAATGTATCTTACCTGCAACAGTAGGACCAACAGCGATTCCGAAACCAGCCCCAAGTAACGTTAATGTCCATGATCAGCCAAATTTTAGCACCAAAGGTCAATACACTCTTTTAAATAGCATACTGTTCACAAACACCGTGAAATAACCAATAATGGAAGAGAAGGAAAAAAGATGAAAAAATAGTTGTATCGAGTTAACAGCTTTCACTTGTTATAAAGGACGATATACACTGTTAAATCGGCACAACGCAGTGAAATGCATGTTTTAAAGGTGCAACGAGAGATTTCACATAGCAGGATTGTCCTATTAAAAAAAATAGATAATTCTGATTCTGGAATAAGTAAGCTTTCTATCAAAAAAATATCCCCATGAAGCTTAGAATGCTATTTGTGAACAAAAAATTGTTGTTGTAATTCTCATTTTTGTAGGCGCAAAATCGATACCCAGCCTACGTTTTATATTAAATTTGAGCAAACACACACACATATTTAGTTGCCGCCGTCAGAATATATTTTGCCATGGTGGTGTTAAGTGCAATCTATAACCGTATGTACTGGATGTAGGGGGGGCCGGCCAAAAGATCAGATAGGTTCGTTTTTTGCCGTTCCCATAGGTTTGCACGTAATCACGAAAAACTTAACAAATATTCCTTTAAAGTCGAAAATAGTTTAATCAATATTTTTCCACTCAAATCCGTTGGAGGTGAAGAATCAAATCCAGTTTAAGTATTTTTTTTTTGGTATGAATAAACGGTACAAAACGGGATCCATTTTGACGAGGCTTGTTTGAACTCTGTTCAATCGCAGGGTCACCGCTCTTTATAGCTGCGGACCATTGGTTACCAGGGCCGGTACCAGGTAGCCTATGCAACACCGTGGAATGATTCGTTGACTGCATGTAGCAATCCTCTCATGTCCGGTCTTTAAAAAAACGATTTGATGATAGTTTTGCAGCACATTATTATGAACCACCGACTAAAGCAAGGCATTTAGATCGGTTTCGCGGCACTCACATAGGGACTTCCCACTCGCCCCACCACTGATCTATTTATAAAACGCGCACAGTGACTTAACCTTCGGTCACTGTTCAGGCTCGCCCAATGACTCTCGTTCGGCAGTTTTGCGATTATTGAATGAAGCTTGGACCCGCCACCGCCTGCCCTGCTGGATGTTTAGATGCGTAGAAGAATCCTACTTCTTGGAACTGGTCTCATTAAATGTTGCGACCACCGTGGTTATTGTAAACCTGTACACAAAGCCGGGTAACACCCCGAATCACGAATTACAAGGAAGGTTCTGGCGGTTGACCCTATAAGAGACCAGAAACGAATGGAAATGGTACCCTATCTGAGACCAAAATCTGTTCAAATCCGAGAGACCACACCTATTCAAATAGAAGTGGCGTAGCCAGAGGGGGGGGGGGGGCGGGGGGCACGTGCCCCCCCCCCCCCCGACCGCAGATTGTGTTTTGTCGGTACAACGGTCTCCGTCGGTCATTGTCTTAAAAGGAGGTAAGCTGGTGGTTTGAGTGAAGTGCGTGGTGCATGATAGAAATAGAATAGAAAGAGGCTTCCTACCTAATACTTGGCGATTTGCTCGGGGTGATGATGTTGTATGTCCTTAACCCCCCCCCCCCCCCCCCCCCCCGTCCCCCTCCACGGCTCTTCAGATTTGGAAACGCGACGCCAAAAAAAATTGGGGTCAACCGGCGGGCGCAGCGGGCGGGGATAAAATAGCCTTCGTCGGTACAAAACATGTGTCGGTACACATTCACCACATTTGTGCCCCCGCGTCAAACAAAATCCTGGCTTACGCCACTGGCAAAAGACACGCTACCGAGACCCGGTGCCAGGCAAGTAGTACCATCTGGAATTTTAACCTGGGATTTAACAACTTTTCCATTTGAGCTATTTTGGAATGTTGTTCACTGCAAAAACAGTGTTTACAAACGTGGTGTAAAAAAAATAGTGTTTAGGACTAAACATGTCAAATCTCTAAAACACTTGCCGTCAAAAGTCTAAACACCCAAAATGTCTACCCTAAAAATGTTGAGATATAAACATGTGAGATTAAGGTGTTAGATATTAAACAGAGTAATTTTAAATGTTTAGAAACGTGGTGCAAAATAGTGTTTAGAAAAGTGTTTAATTTCTAATCACTGTTTTTGCAGTGTGGTTTTGAGGATGATATCAACAAAATTAAAAATCATCATTCTACAGATTTTTGATAAAATATTGTATACTCTATCTGAGACTGAAAAGTTAAATGGGATACCTAGTATGTGGAGACTGACCAAAGACATGTTTTTTTTTGTAATCGGGTGGTACCCCACCAGAATATGCAGTAGAGAGCAGTTCCCCGGGATGATTCGACCTCCTAAAGTCTTTGAATGCGCACTTCTAGAGTAGCCCATTCACAAAACATTGGTTTTTTTTACATCGTAAAAATAAGTTGATCACTCACCTACTGAGAATATACCATTCCTTTGAAAGGGCCTTTAACCTCAGAAGGAAGAACGTGCCCCCCCCTGCCCCCACTGCCATGATAATGTTGCATATGGTACACATTAAACAGTTTTAAACGGGCATATTGTCGCCAAAAATGCACGAGAGGCTTCTGAACCGACCCATGAGATCTGCAATACCCACTATGGTTTAATACAAAGGCGCCACGAGATTCCGAAATGCCGATAGTGGTCATGAATTTTATCTGTATGAGAGACACAAAGGATTAATAGTTTTTCGTTTAGCATTACTTTATTAGGATCAAAATATAAAGGATTAAAACATACAAACAAAATACACAGTTTTTCCATATGACTGCATCACACCAAACTAATGGTACTCCTAACATGCGAAATGATGACGACACAAAAAACATACAAACGCTATTAAAAAGATTGGCTATAATGGACAAAGAGCTATATGAATCTGAAATAATTATGTTCACAAACTGCGCCAAAGCCTACCACATTAAGACAGATTTCAGCGTGGTTCATTGATATAGGATGGCTCAATTTTTTGGGAAAAATATTACAAACCCTGAAAACTTAAGCTGGAATTATTTAATACTTTGCCAAATGCCCGAATTCTCAGTCAGCTGGGAAACAGACTATATTTCCGATGTCTTTCTTTTATAGGCTGACAGTTAATAGCACATAATCCAATGTTTTGTGTTACATAACCATATAATACATTTGAAAAAAGAACACTTGAACTATATAAGGATTCATAGATTAGTTGATCACTCAGGATTTGTTTGTCCGTGCAAAATCATTGTTAGTTGCTGGATTTTTTTATGGCAACCAGCAGCTGACCAATCATGAAACATTATGCCATAATTCAAAATTGAAGCCAAAATTCAAATAATAAAAGCTGTGAAAAATTATCAATTTGGCTCAGATCTTGGAAATAATTTTAAAACTAAAAAATTAAATTTTAAAATTAAACATTATGAATTTTGTCGCATTTTGGTGCAGATGGGATGCTTATGGGTTAAATTATGTTTAAATCGTCTTACCTCTCACTGGTGAGGAAACTAAATACATAAGGACTGTTCGAGTTGGTATGATGCAGTTGTATACTAAAATTAATTTCGAAAAGCTTGTAATAATAAATCCTAAAAAATATTAATTTTGCATAAAAATACAGGGTGGAGCACGTTTCTACATAAATGTATACAAAAAAAGAATCCAACGCCATGAGCTTGCTTGCTCAAATCGAGCTAAAATTGAACGGAATGATTCTATATAGGGGTAAGTCGGTTAATGCCGAACACCATTCGATGAAGCCAAAAGTACATGCTAAAATCAAGGTTGAATAAAGATAAACCATTTCAATAAAACGTTAAGCAAAACTCTAATACTACTACACATGTTTGTTTTCAATCAAACCGTTAGAAAAGAAGTTATGATCAAAACAAAAATAAAGAGCTCGTCGATCGGGATTACCCGACACCTCACGCTAATGCCGAACGTGTTTTTCAATGGCAGCCCCTTTGGGGGATTAAACATAGCAACTTTTTTTTATTGCAACATTAAAGTTATGATAATAAGTATAATTGAATGCTCGATGAGAGTTTCAAATTAGGTAGATTGAGATAGACACACATATGGGGAAAAGGTAAGTTTTTGTAATCTCGTTCCTTTCATAAACTTCGTCATGGACGTGCCCCCCCTTGTTGTCATGATTTAATTTGAAGGAACTCTTAGTCTATTAACAGTTTTATAACCCCTGTCTCTCTCTTCTTGTAGATGTGATATGTCACCCAGAAATATATGTTCTGAAGATTCATTTTTTAAACTAAAAAGTGTTTTTCAATTCTCGCGAGGAATGTACGAGAGTTCCAATTTGTCAGTTTAGATCTAAGTCAAAGGCAACTAACTCATAGGGCGGTGGTACACACGGTCTCCCTCCTTTCGCAATATAGAGAAATCGCTGCGTTCGGGATCCCCACGTTCGGCAGTACCACGATCTATATAAACAAAGTGAAAAGCACTAGTAAGTCTCAATATCTAGAAAGCACAAGTAAGTTCAATTAAGCAAGAAGACTGTTTTTTTTTCAATTTTAAAAACAACAGGACCCCCCCAATTCTACGTTCCTCACTTTCAATTTAGATGACTCTACAAAACGCCCAACTCGATAGGAATAGACACGGACTTCTCAATAAAATTCGCGTTCACAAACGCGGCGGATATTTTTAACACACCACGTCCACATTGTTAGCATTTGTAATAATATATTTTGCAATAACAGTGTGTTGCATAATGGAACTCTAGCCCAAACCAGCCAACAATTTAAGCATAATATTTTCGTTTCGAATTACTACATAAAGTAAGCACTTATAAATAAGGCAAATGTCGGCTAATATGTTATGGGCTTTTATGTCATGATCCATTATTTCATTCAAATAATAGGAAGATCACCGTGAGCATAGCGGACTTTGACAGTCGAAACACCATACTGTAGTTTAGATTAACATGATGGAAGGGAAGTAACCCAGCTTAGACTGATCTATGACTAATTTTCTGTCCACGGGGAGTGATCGCAAAAAATGGCATTTTATTTGGCACAATATAATAAAGATGTCATTTTGAGACATAGTTCTTGTAAGAGTGAACATGTCACTCTATCGAATCAGCGTGGCGGACACCCAAAAGACGGACGTCTCCAACACGACATCTACTTTAAGAAAAAAAAGTCTTTTAGCCCAGTTTGGTAGGAACGGTCACATTTATGATGCAACTTTTGGTTAAAGATCTGTTTGTTTTATCACACACACCACACCCACACAACATTACCACATTCATGTATCGTTTTGTCAACTACACTTTTAATGAGGCAAACTTGGGTCCTAAAAGATCCTTGTTTTTAGATGTACTTTTATCTCACGGACTTATTTTCAAGCAGATAAGTCGTGAAGGATATCCCTAACACTCCACTTGATCTCAGTGGACTCGAGGAAAGGATTCAGGACCCCATCTCTGCCAGGGCATTTGAGGGAAATGAGAAGAATCTGAAAAGGTGACTAACTTAGAACATTTCAGTCCTTCCACTCCTGAATGGATTGTAGTTGGATCTAGCCACTCTCCAAGAATTATTTTCCAAAATATCGAGCCTCGGGCTTGGCTCCGGGTAATCATGTCAATAGGGGATTATTGCTCATTCAGCAACGTGCATCAAATACCTCCCTTATAACAATAAAGGGAAAATACATGCTTACTTCCCATGTTATCACAAAAGGGAAAATAATAGTGAGAGATTCATCACACATTGCCGAAAGCCAAAGCAGGCCCAGGGCTTGAACGTTGCGTGAGCTCTTTATATAGTCTTTTAATGTATGTTTGCTGCAATCATTGGTTCGTACCAAGCATCTTTTTCGTATCGGAACTTGAAACTGGTGGAACTGTCTTCTCTTGCGGGGCATAAGTTTTTTTTTGTTGAGGGGTGCTAGTGGATCGGTCGACCTAAGACATTAGGCAACGATGAGTGAGGTCGGTTTGAAGGTGGTGATGAAATCATACCGATAAGAAATAGTCTGCATCGACTTGAATGCACCCCGCATCCAATTCAAATGTTTGTGAGAGTTTTTCGACACCAGGGTTCAGTGCTAATGATCCTGTATAAAAATGACGAAATTAGGTCACGGATGAGAAATACATATCGGATGGTGAATAGGGTGAAGGAATTTGGGATTAACACAGTACACCTCATTATTTCCTAAAGTTTGAAAATCCGCCGACGTTACAAAAACATACTTGATGACTTTAACTTAATCCCTAAAAACGCTGCACGAATCTCCACATAGATCAGTGTAACTTCATTCATATTTACCCTCATGTCAGAAGTCATTGCTGAGTAAAATACGACCATGATAGCTCATGATATCACTTGCATGCATAACACCTTGAAGTTGCAATTTTCTTCTTTTCACTGTGCTGACATTTTTCATCCTACCTGGAGCAACATTTGTCCGTCTACCATCCTTCATGCAAACGATCCTTTTGCGATTTTGGACAAAGTATGACAGACAGCCTGTTACAAATATAAATTCTTATCAAATTTGAAATGGTATGCTTCTTGACCCGTCTCTATAAGATACATACCATTTTAGGGTTGATGTTTGATGTTGTTTTTTTTTAATTCTAGTATGCAATATTTTTACCCATATTTCATAAATTTGTTTATTTTTTTTATTTTTTTTAGTGGGGTTTTTTTGTTTGGATTCCAAAATTTTTTTTCTTAAAGAAACTCCCCTATCCCACCCCCCCCCCCGCGTCTCTAAGTGAAAGAATGCCCACCCAGGGACCGTGGGTTATAGTACAATTTACAGTTGGTGTCTCTTTCATTTGTCCAAGAAAAAAAACACAGGGTGCGTGAAGCTGTGAGTCAAGGTTACTACTTGGCTCAATCCTTGACCGTGACGGTAGCATTTGTTTTATCCAATCTTTGTTGTGATATGCTCACCTTCAAGGTTGCGTTTTCTTCCGACATTATTGTTATCATTACACATAGCTGATTTGTGTTTTTTCTGGTCATCTCCACGTAACCTGCAGCTACTAACCCATATAACGTTGAGTCGGGAAGTTGGGTGTTTTTATGTTCACTATTGTGTGCCTCGTTTACCTGCACGCCAACGCCTTCCAAAATGCCGACATGCTTGAAGGGACGTGAAACTGTATACCACTCACGTTTCAAAACGTGCTCTGATACAAGACCATATCGGTTAGAATCGAAGGTGTTTCAATGCAGAAACGCGCCAGGGACTGGGACTAAGGATCGGCATAGTGACATTTTCCCTCGTTCTATCCCGAACAAAGGTTATTTCAAATTGGATTACAAACCAACAAGTATTATTGTCCGAGACAATGCATCTCGTGACTGAAAATGTAAAGTTTTGTTTTGCGATTTGTTCCATTTACTCGTGACTCAACTGACTGAACAAATAACCAAATATTATATATAGGACGTTTGAAGTCATCCATGACACTAAATACGCTCTGACAGGGCGTGCTATTTGTGCACCAACATTATGCAACAACCTACCATTACACTCGTTCCAGGCCAAATTCTGTGAAGCTTTAGAAAAATTAAATCTTATTTGTTTTCCATATTGATTGTTGTAGCTCTTTACTTAGTGTTTTTTTAGCATTTGGATCATCATGATCATAGACTCGCAGTGATCTTGATGAATGGACGGTTGACCAAAAATGTGTATGTATGTGGGTGTGTGATTAGTGGTGTAGTATGTGTGTATGTGTGTAATGAGGATGTATGTGTGTGTGTCTGTATGTGTGGTGTAATGTATGTATGTATGTATGTATGTATGTATGATAGTATTATGTATGTATGTATGTATGGATGTATGTATGTATGTGTATGTATTGAAGTATAGAACTTGCCACATCACGATTGTATATACTTTGTGTTAATTATCCGTCATGATATAGGCCTAGGCCTATATATATTATATAGCATTTTGAGGAGGGCACTTATTTTTGGTATGACGAATAAATTATTTATTCCGTTATATATACAATTACACAAAGTCCAAAGGACAAGCATTTTATCAACAAAAGCACACAGAAAAATAAAGGAGGAAAAGGTTTGTTTTTCAAACACTGACTCTTCGAACACTTTGTTAGTTCTGATAGAAATACCTTCCCTGATTTGTTGAGATACAAAGAACAGAAACACTATACGTGTTGAATGCAAATAATATGTAAAGTGTAAATTTGCCATGTGGTATCTGAGAGTGGAACACCTGCATGGCAAGATAATACATGCCATTATCTTTTCATTGTAATAAAGAGGAGGTTAAAAACGAAAACTTTAGTCACGCGAAAGACAACTAGACATGGTCTGTCCGCAATTTTAAAATTACGCAATTTCGCGTGATCTTATGGCTGCTTAATTTGCATGGCAAATTTCAGGAAAATGGCTCAATCGGCGGACTAGAAATGACCAGGAAAATTAAAAACTCTAAAAACAAAAACGTTTTCTGCATAACATATGATTTATAAATGCCAATGTGCTTACTTTCTCTCTTGAATGAGTCACACCGTATCTAACATGGAAGGTGAAAGAAGAGAATGGGTTGTTTGTATTAGTGCAAGAAATTAGCCATAACAAATTAACAGGAAACTCATGATCAAATTATGTTTAAGCAGTGTTCGTCGTAATTTTGCGCACTCTCATATAGATTACTACCCGTATTAAAAAGCGGCCTAAAGTCCAAGGGATAATACAGACAGGCTAGTCTTGGAGTATACAAAACATATAAGAAATGTCATACTATGTCACTCTACCCCATTTAAATATTTTTTGTCGGTAAATTGGCTTTTGTCGGCTAAAATGATGTGATTGTTGAAAAAATGGTCGGTATTAATGTTAAAATGATATAGGGGTAATGAAATAACTATGTATCAGGTGTTGTCCGAGGTAGAGGTATAATTTGGAATAGTATAACTGCGTATATGCGTTTATAACTTATAATAGTTTCTTAATAGTATAGCATAATGTGTTGTGTTGCTTGTAGAGTTGTCCCCTTTCAGATTTCGACTGACTAAAAAGGGTTGACCTAGGTGAGCGCAGCGAGCCGTAATTTTTGTAAATGTGTCAAGAGATCTATCTCTGGCCTTAACGAAAAAGATATGAGCTGGAAATTCCTAGGAGTTACCGTCGAAAATAGGCCACACTCATATTGCAGTCTCAGCCGGACAAGAGTGCTAACAAAGTAGTACTCAATGGATTCCAAGGGGAGAGAGCCACGGAAACGATTTTGTGTGTTGCGACTCATTTTGTTGCACATTAACTTTTATACCAGACGTTTTCACGTCAGCTTTAGTAACATATTGAGCGGAAAATAGCACAGTTACGCTTTAGAAATCTGATCTATATTCTAGAGGTGGTGGTAAATCGGCCTACAACTCAAGAGCAAATGCTATATATATATATGCTTTGTTAGGGGCAATGATATTCTTGCAGTTTGCATACAAGTTTGGTTAACATTTGCCATTTTTTCATGGAGCATCTTATCACTTTACAACTTGGCTTGTTTTAGGCTGGCAAGGGTCATGCATGTGAACGGAGGTCCAATCAAGGTCAAAGGATATAGAGGTTCTGTCATGAACTTCAACGCATTTTTGTAATAAACTTTATTGGGTAAATGTTGCTGTTTCCATCATATCGTTGCCAAAGATAAAATTTACACATGATTGTACTATCGCTTTTATTAACATCGGACGACCTCGAACTAATTTTTTTAATATATAATTTCGCGGGAAATCCAATGAAAGACTATTGACGAACATAGGGCCTATAGGAATAGGAAGAGTCCAATATTTCGGGATATAATTTTTTGACATGCATACAACCTGTGGGTCATCAAATGTAGCTTTAAGGTGGATGGTCCATGCCCCCGTACGCGCTCAATTTGATCTTGTTCCAACGGACAATTTTTTGCCCGCGCCTTCTGATGCGACGCAAGGCGACAAAGTAATTTTGTGCAGGTGTTGCGTACTATTTGCGCCACATTCATTTACGCGTAAAGTTAAGAACAAGAGTGAGCTGCGTTTGTTATGCATTGTATAGGCTTAGACGTGACCCAGACCCACCCTAATCTAAACGTGTCTTTGTCATA
The DNA here is from genome assembly GCA_023653785.1 of Ophioderma brevispina. Classification (NCBI taxonomy): domain Eukaryota; kingdom Metazoa; phylum Echinodermata; class Ophiuroidea; order Amphilepidida; family Ophiodermatidae; genus Ophioderma; species Ophioderma brevispina. The sequence goes on from JAMKCH010032501.1 coordinate 77,924, forward strand.
CTTTCTAAACATTTCATTTACACTGTTACGGCTTACCTATGGTACAATCATGACAATGTAAAATGCATAGCATAGGGAGTTTATGATCTTATAATATTCCAATATTGTCCCAAATTCTCAAATGAATTTCACATATTCCTGTCTGTTCTTCCAACACCGCCTATGCTATATAGGCCTAGTTTCAATTTCATCCGTGCCTTCTGTTAGCTTCATCTAATGCCTGGGACATCATGCAAATACTCTTATCATATGGGGAATGATCCGGTCACTGAACTAGGCCTATATGCGCGCCGCCACCCCCACCCCCTCCCTCCCTAAAAGAAGGGCAATGATTACCCCCCCTTGCAGTAAATGATATTTGCGGCTGCATCTAAGTTTAAAGTAAGAAAGAAAAATGGAAATTATTCGTCTACATTTTGAAAATGAGAAGTACAGAGAACTAAATGGCCAATTATGTGTGTTAATTTTTTTATACATTATTCTACCCATCAAATTACAATTATGAATGGCATTATTTGTCATTTTTTGTCATGTAATTTGTAATGCACTAGAAATGAAATTAACTACATTATGTCTTCTTAATTTGTCATGCATTTTAAAAAAGTGACATTTTATAAGGTCATGAAAATCTTTGATGATAAAAATTAATTTGAAAAAGTTATAATTGTTAATTGAACATTATGAAACATTTTAGCTTTATTTGTTGAATGATCAAAAAATTAAATTGCATGAAAATTTTTAATTGGGGGGTCAAGATAAGACCTTTTCGCTGACACATTAAGTTTTCAGTGTACGGATGATTAGGAGTAACGAAGTTTTCTCTAAAAACCTATTATAACAAAATAACAAATAAAGAAGAACAAAGCAACGAAAGAGAGTAATCAAACTTTCATCAGAGGACAGAATTCAAAAGAATTGTTTAAAAAATAAACGTTTTAATTGTGTAACCGTAGGCCCTATGCCTTTAAAAAAAAAACTCAAATTCTCGCAGACGCATGTTGTTTTTGAGTTAATATATCTCTGTATAACAAGGCGAACTCGTATTTACGCGATGCGTAAAATATGGCCCCGCCGAATATCGCTATCACTAACATGAGATAAATGTTACTACAACACCCCACCCCTCCCCAAAACTCAGCAACACCCCATCTCATCCCCAACACCCTGCAAAACCCCACCCCTCCCCAACACCCCGGCAACATCCACCCTCAAAACACCTGCAACACCCACCCCCTCCCCAACACCCCACAACTCCCCAACACCCTACCCCCTCCTACCCAACACTCTGCAAACACGCAACCACCCTCCCCAACCCAAACCGCAATACATAACCCCCTCCCCAACAACCTACCCCACATCCTCCCCAACACCCCACCCCCTCCCTAGGGCCAAGTAGTATCATGTAGCGAAGGAATTTTGCCTATACGATGTACCGTTCAGAGATACAGCAATTACGCCCATATTTTAATTAGATAATTTGATACCTAAGCAGCTGGCCGCATTATCACAGACTTTCAAAATTGCAAATAAAGATGTGCCCCATGATACGCTTTAATGCAGCGCAGATTTTGAGTATCCAATGTACAGTGTCAAAAATATTTTTATTTTTTTAGTGGGGGGGGGGGGGGGGTAACGGTTTTTGCATTTTAAGTAGCTCATTTGCATACTAATTCGCCAGGAAATTATGCCCCCCCAACTGTAATCAGGTCGAAAACTCTTCAGCACGCTTCCCTTTCCACCAAGTTGACATCATTATTACGCCTTACGGAACTCCAGAAAATTGTAAACAGGGCTTGCAGGACATTTTCAATAAATTATGCAAATTAGATTACTTAATTAGATATTTTACACCCAAATCTATCTAGGTTCAAGAACTCACCCACCCGCTCTTTCCACCAAAGTTACATAATTGTGGCCCTTACGGGAAACTCCAGATAAATCTTTACAAACATGGGTGTTAACATTTTTATCACGGACGACCACGGAACGAACGGACGGACGAACGGGACGAGCTCATTGATGAGTCCCGTTCCGAACCGTTCGGCGGGGACAATTATGGCTTGATTAGCAGAGGGACTGAACAGGGTCACACAGTTTAAAATGTTGCGTAAGCTTTGGATCGCCTTTTGGTGCACGCGTCAGTTACACGCGTCTCCATTGCGTAGTTATACGACGCTTTGCACCCGTAATGTCAATTTTATTTTAATCACAAAAATGTGTATGTTTTTTTAAATAACAGAAAAAGTAGACCCGTGACCCTTTTTTTTCTTATTAATCACGACAGATTTTCTAAATGCGCAACTTTTGTCAGATTTTCAAAAACAGTTATCGAGCGATTTTTTTTGTAACAATTCAAAATATTTATCAAAAAAGGGAATTTTCCATAGACTGGTGTACAATTTTATAGGCTAATGCTTAAAAATAGGTCTTTTTGGATGCTTGTTTTACTCAAAAACGAGTACCGTGACCCCATTTTTTATTTTTGATATTTATTCCATATCGATGAAGCATGTTTACACGAATCTTGGCACAATGGTTCCGTAGATTCTATCATGACCTCCACCTTAAAAAGGAGGGTACATATTTGTATTTTAACTTTCAAATTCCCTATAGACTAAAAGGCATGATTTTAAAAATTGTCCAGAGTTTTAAAAAAAAAATGTCCCCTCTGGTCAACCCTGAGATGCAGGGGGGGGGGGGTCATAAATTACTCATTGGATGATATACTGGCTCATAAAAACCGAACTTTGGCATCCAAATTCAAGACACCCCTTCCCAGAAGCAATGACAGCGAACTTATGATAACAAATTATTTACCTATACTCCATCCCGGGTGGCAAACATGTGGATTCTACACTGTTTTTCCTGGGAGTAGGACACGACTAAATTCAGAGTTTTAGTGTCAATAATTACATACGATGCCCATGAGGAAACTGTATGTAGCAAAAGTACATTAGGAGAAGGCACAAAACTGGATGCAAGAAGACCAAACACACATAGGTCCCTATGATGGCACAATTCGATGTCCAAAACTTTGTGAAGAGACCCTTGAACTGGGATATGCTGCGAACTGATCAAAGGCCAAGCCACCCATCCCACCTACAAAAGGAGAAATAAGAAAGAAAATCAAGAGGATTAACGAATGTAATCTTATAGAAAATACTTTGATAAGATGTTACTACTCACTGGCCATGTGATTCATAGTGAAATTCTCAATATATTCATTTCATTCCTTCTCTTTCTGGAACCATTAAAAAACCTCGTATAAATCTCTGAAACAGTGTAAATCCATCAGAATTTGGTGTTAGTGGATTGACAGGTCCTTGACTTGGTATTTTGTGGTATTGTTGTTTTTTCTTCTGAAATGGGAGTGGGTTCAAGGGTGTGGAGTATTAGGGATGGGTCGCTTGTTCATGGTATCAATGAGTTTGCTGACGCGCTCGCTGGTTAAGCCTTCTTGGTCCCGAAGGAACGAAACATTATATAGCAAACTAATAGCTCCAGGCCTATCATTGGTGTCATTATCGTAAAATGCAGACATGGCTAGTCCGGGTCGGTCCAAGAACCTTGCTTATTCAAGTTGTATTAGTGGTCTTGACAAGGTCATGAACTTGGGAAGGAAATAAATCCAATGAGATATGTTAATTTCGGAACCATTCACGACATCTTAGAGACCTGCTGCTTACACATTATGGGCCCTTGCAATCGAGTGCTATTAAGGAGTTGTTAGTATTATTTACTTGGCCTTATCTGCTTCGATATTGTGTGAATCAAGTGGTTGTAGTCTCGTGTGTGTAGGCTCTGTTTGCCTGGGGTGTGTAGTTTGTGTGTTTTGGTGTGTGTGCGGTGCGCGTGTGTGTGGTGTGGTGAGTTTGTGTGTGTGTGGTTGTGTTTTTTTTTTTTTTTTTTTTTTTTTTTTTTTTTTTTTTAATTTTTTAGGTTTTTTCTTTTTTTAAATTTTCAAAAATTTGGAATTTTTACACGGTTGCATTGGTAACTTGGCTAGTAACTTACATGAATGGTTAGGCTCGAAATTTCTTGTCACAAACGAGGAATTTTGTACGAGAATTATTATTTATCGGGGATCTCTGATAATAATTCATCGGCTTCTGGAAACAGCCTTCGAATGTGAAATAACCGGGAAATAGCGCATGTACATGTCGACGCTATCCATTGAGCACCGGAGGAAAAGCGGGTTTCTGTGGAATCAACATTTTTGTTGTTCCTTTGGCCCATAGCTTGGTATATCTTCGACTCTTTGATCTTCCATTTTACATAGATACATACTAACTGTGGGCAAGGGGTCAACCTGATTATACTTTGCCACATACGTCAATTTTCATTGCTTTATTATTCCTTTCATTAGCAAATTATTTCATAATATCATGGTTTCATTTTAACAAGCATTTTGTCAACAGCCACCAAAATAAACGGGTCACATATAGCTCGTGACCCCTCAAATTAGGTCTTGTCCCACTCTTATAACTGGCCGTGTCATTGTTTAAGCTTATTTAGTCCCCCGTTTTCTTCAAGGTTCTGCATGGTTGACATTATTAGTTATTATTCCTGGCTTTAGTATACTTACTGGTTTATTTATGTGTTTTCCATTTCTATGATTATTAAAGTATATATTTTTTTCTTTTGGTTTATTATACACACCTGGTGAATCAATAATAATATTCTTACATAGTATTTTTGCCACATATTGGCAAATCTCTCATCATTGTTGTTAATTTGGCAATACACTTTACTCCCTTGTTTACTGTCATGGGGGTAACCCTGCCTCGGTCTTACTTTCGTGCTTAATTAATGCACTTGCCTTTTTCATTCAATTATTACCATTTGCAGTGTACAGAAGAATTAACATTTACAGTATTATGTTTTTGTGACCACATGTGGCCGAAATTTATTATTGTTAGAGGGGTTTGGGTCATATAAATCCTTACTTCCCCGCCCTAGTTTCCTTTCAAACTTCGCATAAATACACGGTTTCATCGATAGATCGAAACATTTCAAGAAAAATTCGGGGGTCACCGATTTCACTTTGAGATAAAACCATTACAAAATACACATTTTCTGCCAAATTAATACATAAGTCTATGGAAAAAACATTTTTAAAAAAAAAAAAAAAAAAAAAGCTAAAAATTAAATAATTTTGTTGTGATTTTTTATATAATGTTTTTTTTTTTTTTTTTTTTAATTTTACTATAAAACAAAAAAATCATGGGGTCACCGAGTAACCACTTTTGAGCTATTCATGCAAAATCCTTATTTTTCTTGAACACGTGAACCTTTGCGACATTTTAGTGCGTACAGCTCCGACAAAAAACGCAGATTAATACGCAATGTGTTTGAGCGCGTGTCTCTGAGTGTTGCTTGACCAGCGTATATCGATTCTTTCGATTTAGGCCTTCCGATTCCGCCTTTCATCGTCACACCCTTTTTTAACTTTAGGTTCTGAATCAGAGTTTCGTTTTATATACTTTTTGTTAAATCCTTATTCCTGCAGTTGTGACAGGAGAGGCGGCATCCGGTTTAGACCTATTATTAGGGTTGTGATAGAGTTTTGTCTTAAAGAGAGACCGTCCGACATGTCGAGGATTCTTCACCTTAATAATTTAACATGATATTTCAAATAAAATAACTATATTAGAAAGGCAATCGATTCGAAGGGGCCCAATCGTCCCCACAAATAAGCACAAATATTTTTCCAACACAAATGAATACCGAACCCAAATTCGGAATTTGGGTTAAGCTAAAATCTTTTTCTCTATCTGATTATAAAGTTCGAATTACCAAAATAATAAAAAAATGCTAGGCACCATTTGCGCAGTTTAAGGTTAGCAGCAGCGATAATGCTAGAGAATCGAAAAAATGTGAAATGCATGATTTTAATTACAAATCAGGATAAGTGTGTTACAATTTCATATAACTGCTTTAATGTGAAAAAAAACACCAATAGTGATAAAATGAAGTATTAATGGAAATTTGCCATAACGTCTCCCGCAATTAGCCATACAGGACGGCGTCTCAAAATCGCAAACTGTATGATCATGGGAAGAATATCACGCATTAAAAATCTGTTGATATTCACGGGGAAAGGCTTTTTGATCTCAAGACGGATAATTTTTGATTACGCACGTATAGAAATTACAGAATAAGATAAAAGTACTGCCTTGTTTTATACACGGATTCAAGCCAACCATTTGCAGGTCGTGTTTGCATATCCATGCCGTAACAAAAAATATAAAAATAGATTTTGATGATTTTTCGATGTTTGCGGATTAGCAAATCGGTGCTAATCCCTTTAAGCATGTGAGGTCTCGTATCGGGCTTGACTAGCATATCTCTACATATTAGCATTGAATTAATCAATTATATTATTTTTCAAACAGTGAAGCACCAAGAAATATATACAGGGGTGAGTCAAAAAGATTTACACTCGATTTCAGAAAAACTTAAAAATATTTAACAAGTCTAGAAATTGCTTTTTAGACATGAAAAACAATAGCTCATTATATCCACATCATGGTAAAAAATCTAAACATTACCTTTTCGGATATTGCAGATATGGTAATTTAACGAAAAGCCGCCAAAAAACCATTATTGACCACGGTTGTACATTCTCAATTGCACAGCAGCAAAGCCATTGAGTTAATGTTACTTTTTACTGTTACTTTTAAGTTTCGTTTTGTATTTTGTTCTAAAGTAACCATTACCTAGTCTGTAGCAACTGTTGTTGATAATAGTTCTTAACAATATTCAGATGATGTGAAGGTGTGTATGTAAAATATTGATTCCCCAAGATGGGAGCCCCCCCCCCACCCATCATGTTATGAAGGAGCGGTGGAAAATGGAGGTCGCGGTGTATTGCACAGGGTTGCCTCATATTTGCATGAGTTTCCACGAAAAGATATGTGATCAATTCCGAACATGTATTGAGTAAGCTCCAACATTTGGTTGTAAGAATTACATAATGTGTTATGATTTCAGATTTACTGAATAGTTAACATTTTTCTTGATGCGGTATACACAAAGGTATCAAAGCAAGCACAGAATGTCATGATGTACTGGTGTAGACTCATCCAAAGTAGTCTCTTTGGCCAAATTCCACAACAGTGATTCCGTGGACAGAGGAAAAACGGTACCTACTTAAGTTAGAATAACTTTGCAATGCAAAGTTCAAAAATCAAAATTCAAAATTCTCTAGAGGTGAAATCATCGTTTTATAGATGGTACTCCGTATCTTGGTAGATTTGTCAATGCTGGTAGAAAAATTCATACCAAAACGAGGTGTAATCTTTTGACTCAACTGTATGTTGGTGCACGATCGAGGAAACGGGGGACTAACAATAATCACGAAAACTTCGTGTAAATTGGGTAATGTCCGCTGGAGACTAAAGGGACAGTCACAAGTCTCTGTTCGAGACAATGTGCGGACAACGCTCTAATTGGGGAGGGCCAATTTCCTCCCCATTTGCCTCAATGCCTCCAAAATTGAAACAGAATGGAAGAAACCAGTGTTGAACAAAGGACACAAAAGGAAAGCATGGTTCATGTCCAAGTCCCATGCACCACCCAACCTCTCGCGCTCGTGCGTATTATGTTTTTATTTGACCTTAAAACTCTTGCTACGCGGATGTGCGCTCTTGTTTGTTAAGCGCGAGCAATCGACGCTTCAGGCTGCGGAAGACATTTAGGAAGATATTGAGGCTTGGAACGATGCCAAAAAGCCTTGATATAGACCAAACTCCTTAAGATGTAATCTTGGTAATTAACTTCGCTTCCTTTTTTACTGACATGGTACCCTTCCCGGTCTTACGTTCGTGCTTATTTACCCTACTGCCTTTTTCATTCAATTATTACCACTGCAGTTTACCAGAAGGAATTATCAGTTAATATGTATCTCATACATCATCTACTTAATTGATTCCATAAATGATTATTGAGATTGTTTTAAAACCCATTCCGCTAAAAAATTGTTTAATTGAATTTTGTGACATCTGGGAGCTACACTTAAGCTCCGCTTTTGTAGCTAATTATTCCGTTGTTTTTTTAATGCTTAAAATATTTTTTTCTAAGTTCTATAGAATTTTCTTTAAGCCACTTTATTCTATATTTTTGTATAGTAATTTTGTTAATTTTTTGTGTTTCGCTATGTCCGATTCAAAATCTACTCCTACTTTCCAACCATTGGTTTCGACAGTTCTTTAACATAGGCGTAAATCCGGGGGATGGGGGGGATATATCCCCCCCCCCAATATTTTGATGAGGGGGATGGTCAATACAATCATCCTCCCCCCTGTGAAATGCCCTTTCATGTGTTTTTTTGGCCCCAAATAACCTCATTTTGCCATAATAGTTTAAAAACAGCAAATTTTAGCGCGCTTCGCGCGCATTTTGTTTCTACTTACAATTACATTGAGCGATTTAGCTTCTAAATGGCAAATTTTTCGCGCGCTTCGCGCGCACATGTGGCTACTGATGCTCGTCTCAACCATCCGGTTCATTCGAAATATTCATCATGCCCCTCCCCCCATTCCGACAAAGAACTTTACGCCCCTGGTTTTTACAAATCCTTTGGACCGTACTCTTACGATGATAATATATATCTAAAACAAATGACTCATTGCCGTACTACTATACCCTGAAAACATTAACACACACAACCATCTCTAATTTTAATCTAAATTATCCTTATACCATGCCAACGCACGCAGTCTCAAATAAAAATTCCAATAATATCGTTAACTATCTGTCTTGTTTACAACACCATTTTCCTATTTACGGATTCTCCGAAACATGGTTTACAACGAGGACGAATGCCTCTCCGGATCGACATTGATGATTACTCATCGGACATTGTATTCGACATGATCGCGGGGAGTGGCGTCCTCTCTTTCATCAATTCGACTTCAATTATCGCCCTAGATCCGATCTTAACCTTGATTGTAATGATTGTGATTCGATATTCGAATTGAAATTTTCCATACCTGTCCATTAAAAGCATTATTGGCATTATCTACAAACCTGTTTACGTGATTTATTCTGACTTCATAGACCACTGGGGAAAACTTTAAACACTATTTCGAGGAAAAGAGACCGTGCTATATAAGGGGGGATTTCAGACATCGATCTTCTTTCTCATGACAAGACTCCAGAGTTAAACGAATTTATAATTTATTTTATTCTTATGATTTTATTTCCCTATCGATCGACCCGCGCATCCAACATTACAGTACTGGCCATACCAGTGTGTCTCTGATAGACATATTTTTACAATGATATTTCATCCCCTATTAATTCTGGTGTTATGGTCACTGCTGATCTTTCAAGATCAGTTTCCCGTCTTCCTTACTCAACCAACATAACTATAGGCCTACTTCGAACTAACACATATACTAACTCCCGTAATTTTTCAACTCCAATAACCTAAAAGCCCTGAATAATTCTTGTCCCCTGTTGACTGGACACAGGTTATTAGTATAGAGGACCCAGATCAAGCCTACACCAATTCATCTCAAAATACTCTCAACTCCTGAACATCTACTGTCCAATTCCAAATAAACCATTTTCAAAACGTATTCACCAAAAAAACCGTGGGTCACTAAAGGTTTTAATAAATCAATACAAATCAAAAATATAAATGATAAAAAGATATATTTTCTAAACCCAAAAGTGGATGATAATAACTCAAATATACCAAATATCGTAACCACTTAAATACTTTCTTGCGAATTAGTAAAAAATCTTACATAACCAATAAATTGAAATAAATAACGCTAATACAAAGCAAATGTGGCAAATCGTTAAACAATTTATTGGGCCGTAATAAAAAAGCAAAGCTTCCTGATTTTTTTAACAATAGCGAGGGTGAGGATCACTGACAATGAAGCCATAGCTGAAAACTTTAACTACTTTTTTGCAATATAGGTATGACTCTTGCCAACAAAATCCCTAACCTCATGGATTTTAAAACTCCCTTTGCAGGATACAATAACACCAATACCTCTGTTCCTATATCCCACTTCTCCTGATGAACTTATAAAATTTACAGCGAATTAAAAATAGTAATAGCAAAGTCCTCGATGACATAGCAATAACCTCCTAAACTCATTATTCCTCCATTAGTTAGTGTTTTAATTTAATCACACATTTTTAATATTTCTCTTACTTCTGGAAATTGTTCCCACCATTACAACAAACACATGTTATCCCATATTCAAGCAAGGCGACAAACAGCCTATTTTTCCTAACTATAACCCATTTCAATTCTTCCATCATTTTCGAAACTTCTTGAAAAGGTCTTCTATATTCGTATATATTATACCTTTATACAAAATACAGTATCTTCTCACCTCTCTCAATTGGCTTTAGGCCTAAATCGATCTCACGCCTATGGCCATAAATGAACTCTATTGCAAAATAGCGGAGAACTGGATACTAAACTTTCATACCGTTGGTATCTTTTTAGATCTTATCAATTTTTGCTATAACCATAAATCATGACATCTTCTTTAACAAGTAAATAAGTATGGTATCCGGTATCCGGGGTCTTGCAATGACTGGATAAGAAACTACCTATCTAAAAGAAAACAACGGGATTTGTTTTTACTAACACCTTTCTGAACCAGCACCATTACTTGGTGGAGTTCCTCAGCCTATCCTTGGGTCCCCTTTTGTTCCTCATATACATTAATGACCTTCCACTTTGTTCTGAAATACCACCCTTTATAGCTTATTTGCAGACGCACCAATATTACTTTTTTCACATCCAATCAATCCACTTGAACAAATAGTAACTAAAGACCTTTGATATTATTTTTCAACTGGTTTACATTAAACACATTTCGCTGAATATAAAAAAGAAACAATTTCTTTTTTTGATTCTTTTTAAATAAATATAATAATAAGCCAGAAAATTAACTAGATGTTAAAATAAGCATTACTCAGACTTCAGCAATACTAACTACAAATTCCTGGTATTCTTATTTTACCACAATTTAGCCTGGATTCCCATACCCAGCACATTCCAAAATTTTGCTAAATACAACGGGGGTTATCCGCAATGTTAGACAATTTCTTCCTCAAAGCTCACTTCTCTCACATTATATAATTCACTATATTGCCTTATATACCATATGGAGCCCATAGCTTGGCTGATGCTAATAATGCTTGTCTGGACCCTCCACTTTTTTTCTCCAGAAAAGAGTTTTTAGGACATTCCTAACTCCCTGTTGCTGCCACTCAGACCCTTTATTTTCTCTGCTCAACGTTTGAAGGTTAATTATATTTGATAAACTTCAGCTGCCACGTTTCATGTTCATACACTATACCTTCTACCGGACGACCTTATTGATCATATTTTGTCACTTTACTCATACTCACCATTATGAGCCAGGCAAGCCCAAATACCCCATGTAAAACCATTTAATAAATACCGTACTTGCTAATAATTACCCTGATGTTCCAAGGCCCTCTACTATGGGTTAATCTGCCTTCTTATATTAAACACTCCCCAACTTTATCTTCCTTCTTCCTTCAAATTAATATGAAAAAGAGTCCATCACTATTCGTATAGTGCTTTCATCACTTCCTAATTTTCTGTCTTTTTTATCTTTTTGTACTTTCTTATCCTTTGAATTTGACTGTCGGCTGTCTTTTTCTTTGTCCAATGTAATTTGTATGTATTTGTCTGTCCTGTCTTTTTTTGTTTGATTTGTAATCTCTTTTTTTGTCTGTCTTTGTCTTAGTAACACGTAAGTTAGGTGAGGGTACTGCATTTTCACGGGCTTAGCGTTTGCAATGCCCCTTTCATCACATTTTCTAATTTAATTATTCCTATAAAGATATCTATTTCTATGTGAACTCCATTTTTATTTGTACTGCATTTCATATCTGTATTTCCATTGTGTTGATGTGATGATGTGATTAACAAAATAAATTTGATTGATTGATTTAATAGTTTACAGGTAAGTCAAGTTAGAGGTTATTTTTTAGAGGTTGCACTATTTCATCATGGACGACATAAACGTGGCATTTCCATCTCTGCCTTAAGTCCAATCTGGGATCGCAATTCTAATTACAAAATCGATTATTCTGTGATAAATACCATTTTTGGCATTCTCGTTCGCGGTATAGTTTCCTGACAATTACCAACGGGACTGTGCACCAATATCAATTTTGCAAATTGGGGGCGCTCTTCAAAAAATTGGTGCTAATATTGCTTTACCTTGTAATTGTCACATCACGCAGTAACACCCCCATATTGTGTCTATTGCGAACTTTAATGGTTCTGCCTTATTTATAGCCTCCTTACACCGCCTTCTTCAAAAGTAAGTCAAGAATTTATTCGAGTTACACAGGAGCGTGCTGAGCACACCAGCCTTCAGAAATGTTTTTGCAGTTCCCATCTTTGTACAGAGGTCACCTCTGTACAAAGATGTTCATGCAAAAACTTTCAGCCGGGACTTTCCGCTTTTGATCTGCATATTCCCGTACATGCAAGACCAGTACTTTGGATTGTTTGTTTTTCCTTATTATGTTTATAAAATAATCGTTTATTTTAAGTTGTTGTAAGGTGCTGTGTTCTTGTAACGCGCCATGTAAATGGAAGTGAGTGTGTAATACATATATGTAAATTAGACTTGTCAGATCCTCGGGCCTCTGATTCTTGCAAATTTGACGCCGTTAAGTATTAAGCAGCCAGACCTAGCTCAGACTCCTGAATAACTACTATATGTAGGAAGCTGTGTGTGTGATTGTTTTGTGTGTATGTTGTGGTGTGGTGTGTGTGTGGGGGGGGGGGTTACCGAGGGTTTCTAAAGATCATAAGACATCCACTGAATTGGAAAGACTCGACTTTGCTGCTACATGAACATAATAATGCGACCAACAAAATAATGTTATATCAGCTTGACAAGTAAATGCGCCGGGGGTCTCCACTTTGGTTTGGGGTTCGGATTTTGGAGGCCAGACCACTAGCCGAAAATATACCAAAATGTTTTGGCTACCCCTCATTATACCTTAAGTTGTGAACCACCCGTCCGACTTTATTAGCTATCCTTCTATATTATGCCTGCTATATTTATATAATTCCTATATCATGAGTTGCTCGGGGGAATATTTTTTCAAGACAAAGGGCACCAAATAGCACTACTCTGGAGGCCGGACTTGCAAAATATGCTTTCTGAGGTTTTGTATTAAAAAAAAAATACTCGCATACATGTGTAATGCAGAGAGGCTAAATTATAACCTTCTCATCCGCAATATCCCCGTACCCCTCTTCCAAGAAGCCCCACCCCCGTAGTAGATGCTAATGATTTCAAATTAAGTTTTAGCCAATCAATAATTATAGGTGACCCGATAATTTTGATATATTTGGATGCTGAAATATGTACTAAATTGACCCATAGGATGGTGTGTAACAATGTTATACACATTTGGAGACCTTTTTGTTCATAAAATGTAAATGGGGGAACCATTTACTCGGCATAAAATTTCACTGGGTTGTAAGGAAAAATATGAACTTTTCTCTGATACCAAAATCTCAACTTTCGATGGAGTAAAGTTGTCGATCGGGTCTCTTAGGGTCAAAGGATTCCGAAACTAGTTCCATTCAGATCATAATTGATTCCGAAAAGCGCTCACTCTAAACTGGCTGTTTAAAGTGACTGACCGGTTGTCTAATCCGGAAAGGGACACTAACTAGTTTATATTGTTATGTTTTAACATCTACACTTTGGTGTAACATTTACACCAATAATACTCACAAATTGGTTATTTAAAACATACCAATCATATTTTGACACCAATTCATGTGGTGTAAATGACACCAATTGAATACACCATCAAATTTAAAATATACGCAAACTGTGGATTCTAAGTTCCTTAGGGGAAACGAGTTTCATATTAATTCTTTGTGGATTTTATTTTGATTTTGGCACATTTAGAATTAAAATTTAATTTTGTATTGTTTTTTACTAAGCGCTCACCCCACTTTGGCGATTACCTGGCTTTTGCCCCAGGTGAGCTTTTTAAACAATACTACTTGTTTGTATGTTTGAAACTTTTTTCGCGATAACTGGCGTTCATGATTATAGTAACACCACCAGGAAATGCAACTTGTTCTGGCGCACCCAGCTAATACACCTACCCCCCAAATTTTAGGTCTGTACACCATGATCTTAACACCCAAATGACTCACAAATTGTGGTTCCAGTTAGCACACGTCCCATATTTGCATACAAAACATGAAATTTCCAGTGGTATGTTTCTAGTGGTATTTTGGTTGCGTTGACAAGCTTATGTTTGTGTATTTAGGGGTTTCTTGTGAATTAGGGGGGTGTTTCTATACCCGGTAAGGCATATACGTATACCTCAAATCACAGGCCAAATACAATTACAAAGAACCTTGGACGTTACACTGGAAAAACATGCCCTGTCATCAGAGAATTGAAAAAAATGCTGGAGAGGAAAGGGGTCAAATTGAAAAAAAAATACAACAATTAGCATATAGTCCACTCGATATCCATAGAAACAGCTACAGCAATTTGATAATTTTTCTATTTCTGACTTGGCAGACAATATGGCACAATTACATTGTGGTTTTGGTAATTATTATCAAGCAATATCAGAAGTAATTTTGTCCATTTTTTATT
>JAMKCH010032502.1:0-25316 GCA_023653785.1 Ophioderma brevispina
CTTTAAAACACCCTGTAGATTGGGCCCCTGAAGTAGCCGAGTAGCTTTGGGCCCTCCAATCAGTAGATTTGGGGCCCTGGCTTTGCTGAGTGAGGTGGCCACTTCACACAGACGACTTGCTGGGTATTTTTCTGCACCCTGTAGAATGGTCCCCTGAAGTAAGCCGATTATCTTTGGGCCCCCCAATCTGTGATTGGGGCCCTGGCTTGCTGAATGAGGTGGCCACTTCCCACACTAGACTTGCTGAGTATTTCTCTGCACCCTGTTGATCAGCCCCTGGAGTAGCCGAGTAGCTTTGGGCCCTCCAGTCGTAGATTTGGGGCCCGGTTTTGCTGATCTGAGGTGGCCCCACTTCACACAGACGACTTGCTGGTACTTTTCTGCACCCTGTCAATCGGGCCCCTGGATTAAGCCGAGTAGGCTTGCTTCAATTGCATTAGTTAAATTATAAGTGTGTTGTAAACGTGAAAAGTTGGTTGAAAAGCAGCGTCCAGTTAAAAAAGGGTTTCTAAGAAAAACTGATAACGACGAAATCTGTGAGGAAGCTATCAATGAGATAGAAAGAAACCAAAAAATAAGTAAAAACGTGTCACGGCGATGCACTAGAAACTGATAAAGAGAAAAGTGCGTCCAATGACAAAGTACTGACAGAGAAGGGGGCCCTGGCTTTGCTTGATGAGGTGGCCACTTCACGAACAGTAGACTTCCTGGTACCATTTCTGCACCCTGTAATTGGGCCCCTGAAGTGTCGAGTAGCTTTGGATCCTCCAATCAGTATTTTGGGGCTCCTGGCTTTGACTGAGTGAGGTGGCCACTGTCACACAGTAGACTTGCTGGGTACTTTTCTGCACCCTGTTGATCAGGTGCCTGGAGTAGCCGAGTAGCCTCCAATCAGTATATTGGGGGCCACTGGCTTTGCTGAGTGAGGTGGCCACTTCACACAAACGACTTGCTGAGTACTCTTTATGCACCTTTAAGATTGGGCCCCTGGAGAGCCGTGTAGCTTGGCCCTCCAATCAGTAGATTTTGGGCCCTGGCTTTGCTGAGTGCGGTGGCCACTTCACACGACGACTTTGGTGGGTAGTTTTCATCACCTGTAGATTGGGCCCGCTGGAGTAGCCGAGTAGCTTGGGCCCCGGAGTAGCCGAGTAGCTTCTGGCCCCTGAGTAGACCGAGAGCTTTTGCGCCCCTGATGTGGGCCACTTCCCCCCACACAGTAGACTTGCTGGGTACGTTTCTGCACCTTGTATATTGGGCCCCTTGAGTAGACATAGCTTTGGGCCCTCCAATCAAGATTTTGTGGCCTGGCTTTGCTGCGTGATGTGGCCACTTCACACATACGACTTTTGCTGGGTACTGTTTCTGCACCCTGTTGTTGGTCCTGTAGTAGACGATAGCTTTGGCCCTCCAATCAGTAATTTGGGGCCTGGCTTTTGCTGAATGAGGTGGCCACTCACACAGAGGGGGCGACTTACCTGGGTACTTTTACAGCACCCTGTAAGTTTGGGCCCCGAAGTAGCCGATTAGCTTTGGGCCACCAATCTGATTTGGGCCCTCCCATAAGATTTGGTGCCCTGGTTTCCGCTGATCAGGTGGCGCACTTCACAGACCCTGTACTTTTCTGCACCCTGTAGATTGGCCCCTGGAGTATACGAGTAGCTTTGGCCCTCCAATCATAATTTGGGGCCTCTGGCTTAGCTGAGTGAGCTGACTTTTCTGCACCTTTAGATTGGTGCCCTGGAAGTCGCCGAGTACAAGTTTTGGGCACCAACTGTAGATTTGGGCCCTGGCTTTGCTAAGTGAGGTGGCCACTTCACCCAGTACTACTTGCTGGGTACTTTTCGCACCGTTTAGAATTGGGCCCTGTAAGTATACGAGTAGCTTTAGGGTCCTCCATCAGTAGATTTGGGGCCCTGGCTTTGCTGAGTGAGGTGGCAATTTCACACAGTAGACTTGCAGAGTAACTTTTAAACACCCTGGTAGATTGGGCCCCTGAAGTAGCCGTTACTTTGGGGCCCTCCAATCAGTAGATTTGGGGCCCTGGCATTTGGCTGAGTGAGGTGGCCACTTCACACAATACACTTGCTGAGTATTTTTCAGCACCCTGTAGCTTGGGCCCCTGAGTAGCCTAGTATCTTTGGGCCCTCCAATCAGTAGATTTGGGGCCCTGGCTTTGCAGAATGAGGTGGCCACTTCACATAGACGACTTGCTGGTACTGTTCTGCACCCTTTTGATTGGGCCCCTGGAGTCGCCGAGCAGCTTTGGACCCTCCCATCAGTAGATTTGCGGCCCTGGCTTTGCTGATGAGTGCCACTTCACAAGACCTTGTTGGGTATTTTTCTGCACCCTTTTGATTGGGCCCCTGGAGTCGCCGAGTAGCTTTGGGACCTCCAATCAGTAGATTGGGGCCCTGGCTTCTGAGTGGGTGGCCACTTCACACAGACGACTTGCTGGGTCCTTTTCCTGCACCCTGTGCTTGGGCCCTGGAGTATCCGAATAGGCCTTGCTTCATTGCTTATGTTAAATTATAGTTGTGTTTGAAGCAGCTTCCAGTTAAAAAGGTTCTAAAAAAAACTGATACGACGAAATCTGTGAGGGAAAGCGATCAATGAAGAGTAAGAAGAACCAAAAATAAAGTAAAACGTGCAAAGGCGATGCACTAGAAACTGATAAAGAGCAAAGGGCGTCCAATACAAAGTACTGACAAGAAGGGGGCCCTGGCTTTCCTGAGTGAGGTGGCCACTCTTCACACAGACTTCCCTTGGTACCGTTCTACTTTCTGCACCCTGGAGATTGGGCCCCCCGACTGTAGGCCGTGCAGCTTTGGGCCCTCCAAGCATATATTGGGGCCCTGGCTTTGCTGAGTGAGGTTGCCATTCACACAATAGACTTGCTGGGTAACTTTCTTCTGCACCCTGTAAATTGGGCCCCGGGAGTAGCCAAGTAGCCCTCCAATAGTATTTGGGCCCTGGGCTTGCTGAGTGAGGTGGCCACTTCACACAAACGACTGCTGAGTACTTTTCTGCACCCTGTTAATTGGGCCCTGGAGTAGCCGAGTAGCGGTGGGCCCTCCAATCAGTAAATTTTGGGCCCTGGCTTACTGAGTGAGGTTGGGCCAACTTCACCCAACGACTGGTGGGTATTTTTTCACAGCACCTTAGAGTGGCCCCTGGAGTACCGAGTAGCTTTGGGCCCCGAGTAAGTCGTGTAGCTGATGGCCCTTGAGTAGCGAGTAGCTTTGGGCCCTTCAATCAGTGATTTTGGGGCCTGGCGTTTGCTGATGAGGTGGCCACTTCACCAAGTAGACTTGCTGAGTACGTATTCCTGCACCTTGTAGATTGGCCCCCTGGAGTAGACTATTAGCTTTGTCCCTCCATCAGTAATTTGGGGGCCCTGACTTTGCCTGAGTGAGTTGGCCACTTCACACAGACTACTTGCTTGTACTTTTCCAGCCCCTGTAGATTGCGCCCCTGAAGTAGCAGAGTAGCTTTGGGCCCTCCAATCAGTAGATTTGGGGCCCTGGTTTGCTTAGGAGGTGGCCACTTCACACAGACGACCTTGCTGGATACTTTTCTGCACCTGTAGATTGGGGCCCCTGGGTAGCCGAGTGCCCTCCAATCTCCTAGTAGATTTGGGGCCTTGGCTTTGCTGAATGAGGTGGCCACGTCACAAGACTGTTAAGGTATTTCAGGACCTGTGAAGTCCCCTGGAGTACCGAGTAGCTTTTTGGGCCCGCTCCAAAATCAGTAGTTTGGGGCCCTGGCTTTGCTGAGTGAAATGGCCACTTCACACAGCTACTTGCTTGGGTATTTTCAGCACCCTGTAGATTGCGCCCCTGAAGTAGCAGGAGTAGTAGCCTTTGGGCCCTCCAATCAGTTAGATTTGGGGCCCTGGTTTGCGAATGAGGTGCCACGTCACACAGACGACTTGCTGGATTACTTTTGGCCACCCTGTAGATTGGGCCACGGAAGTAGCCGAGTGAGCCCTCAATCTTAGATTTGGGGCCTGGTTTGCTGAATGGGTGGCCACTTCAAAGTTAGACTTGTAGTAATTTTCAAAAGGACCCTGTAGATGTAGATAGGGCCCTGAGTACAGAGTCGCTTTTGGGCCCTCCATAGGGGTTTGCGTCGGCCACTGGCTTGCGAGTGAGGTGGCCACTTAACATAGTAGACTTGATGGGTACTTTTTGCACCACTTGTAGCTTGGCTGGAGTAGCGCGTAGCGTTGGGCCTTCCAATCAGTAGATTTGCGGCACCTGGCTTTGCTGAGGGATGTGGCCACTTCACACAGTTAGACTTGATGGGGTACTTTTCTGCACACTGTAGATTGGGCCCCTGGAGTAGACTAGTAGCTTTGGGCCTCCAATTAGTAGATTTGGGGCCTTGGCTGTGCTGAGTGAGGTGGCTAATTCAAGTAGACTTGTGGGGTATTCTGCACCCTGTAGATAGGGCCCCGGGAGGAGACGAGTAGCTTTGGGACCTCAAATCAGTAGGTTGGGGCCCTGGCTTTGCTGAGTGAGGTGGGCCCTTCACACAGTAGACTTGATGGGCGACTTTTCTGCACCATGTAGATTGGGGCCATGGAGTAGCCGAGTAGGCTTGGGCCTTCCATCCAGTAGATTTGGGGCCATGACTTTGCTGAGTGAGGTGGCCACTTCACCACAATAACTCTCGGGGGTGGTACTTTTCTGCACCAACTGTAGATGGGCCCATGGATCGAGTAGACTAGTAGCTTTGGGCCCTCCATTAAGTAGATTTGGGGCCCTAACTTTGCTGAGTGAGGTGGCCACTTCACACAGACGACCTGCTGGGTACTTGTCTGCACCGTAGATTTAGTCACCTGGAGTAGCCGAGTAGTTTGGGGCACTCCAATCAGTAGATTTGGGGCCTGGCTTAGCTGAGTAGATGGCCACTTCACCACAGACGACATTATGGGTATTTCTGCAACCCTGTAGAATTGGGCCCCTGGAGTGAGCCGAGAGTTGGGCCTTCCCATCAGTAGATTTGGGGCCCTGCTTTGCTGAGGTGGTGGCCACTTCACCACAATAGACTTCGGTGGGGTACTTTTCTGCACCCTGTGGAGTGGGCCCCTGGAGTAGACTAGTAGCTTTGTCCCCTCCAATCAGTAGATTTGGGGGGACCTGGCTGTGCTGTTAGTGAGGTGGCCACTTAACACAGACGACTGTGGGTTACCTTTCTACACCCTGTAGATTAGTCCCCTGAGTAGCGAGTAGCAGTTGGGCACTCCAACAGTAGGTTTGGGGCCCTGGATTTGCTGAGTGAGGTTGGCACTTCACACAGGGACAGACCTTCTGGTACTTTTCTGCACCCTGTAGATGGGCCCATGAGTAGCCGCGAGTTACCTTTGGCCCTCCAATCTGTAGATTTGGGGCCCTTGCTTTGCTGAGGAGGTGGTACTTCACACAGATGACTTGCTGGGGTACTTTGATTGGGCCCCTGAAGTAAGCGAGAAGCTTTGGACCATCCAATCATAGATTTTGGGGCCCTGGAGTTTGCTGAGTGAGGTGGCCACTTCACAGAGTGATTCTGGGACGGTCACCATGTAGATTGGGCCCCTGGAGTAAGCGGAGTAGGCCATGCTGCATTGCCTATGTTCATTAAGTTCTGTTTGTAAACAGTGAAAAAGTTGGTGAAGCGTCCACTTAAGAAAGGGGTTTAAGAAAGACAAATGTAACGACAAAATCTGTGAGGAACGCTATCAATGAGAGTAAGAAAGAAAGAAAGAAACCAAAAATAAAGTAAAAAGTTGCAAAAGGCGATGCACAGAACTTGAAACTCTCCCATTAGTGATTGGGGCCTGGCTTTGCTGAGTTTGGTGGCCACTTTCTACACAGTAGGCTTGCTGGGTATTTTTCTGCACCCTGTAGGATGGGCCCCTGAGTAGCCGAGTAGCCCTCCAATCAGTAGATTTGGGGCCTGGCTTTGCTGAGTGAGGTGGCCACTTCACACAGACGACCTGCTGGGTACTTTTCTGCACCCTGTCGATTGGGCCCCTGGAGTAGCCGAGTACTCTGTCTTTGGCATTGGTAAGACTGGATTTCGATAGGTTGTTCCATCAGCTATGCGAAAGGCTATTTTAAAGATGGAGTTCAGATTCTCATGTGTGATGATTTTTTTTTCTGGTTTGCCTCTATGAAGTACGGTACCGGACCTGTGGCGATTGCTTTCAGTGTTTGGTCATGGCGCCAGTTGTATCTTCCGCTTTGTAATGAATAGCTACAACCATTGAGCATGTGCAACAGTGTACAATGACGATGATGACATAACTGGCAGAGTCCTAGATCTTCAGGGGATGGAAGTTGATCACGGATTACGTTGATGTGGAAAGACAGCAGCGCTGGCGTCCAGATATATAAAAAAAAGTTTCTTCCAGGAGGTGTCGACCTGCATGGCAGACTCCCAATTCAACCACTGCCCTTGTTTCGCACATCCGTATAGGTATATAGACCAACATGTCTTCCTTATCTACATCTTTTATTAGTCCGGTGAGGCATATCCGACTCGTGTCTCTGATCAACTTTTGGTTCTTTTTGTAACCAAGACCGGTGTGAAAGTAACTGTATTCCGCCGGGAGCTACAGTCCGGGCTCCATAGACGACAACGGAATAAAGCGTGAAGCTAATGTTGCGTGAAGGGTCAACTGAAGCGAGTGCCCTATTTACTATTGTAGCCGGACTGTGAGTACGGCGGACTATAATTCTACACCGGTTCTGTCCGTCTGACCTCTGGCCATTTTATTCAGAATTAGATAGCGTTCTTTCTAATTCTTATACACCTGTGTACTTCCATCTTTGGAGTGCTTGTTTAGATAGTATTTAGTTACTTGCATATATTTGACATCTAGGGTAAGTTTGCCTTCATAACATTTTTCTTCATCATTTAACTTAATTTAATTTCAATATCGTCTTCAAAAGCATGGAAAGACTTGAGGTTGAGGGTATAATCTTTTTCATATAGTTGTTGATAATTACACTTACTTGTTGTTTTAAAAAAATTCGTCTTGATCAACAATCGTTTGTACAATCTGATTTCTTTAAACTAGTAATTGTTTTACCTACTGAATTCTAGCTGTAAAAATAATCTGTGTTTTCACCATCTTGTGTCAATATCTTGTCATCACAAAAGATTGGAAAGCAAATGAAATGCATTCGCCACCTCTTTCTATCGCATAATGCTGCACACGAACTGACCACGTATCCAATGTCATCATTTACACCATGACCAACACAAAACTTCTTGAGGTGACCTTGGGCATATACTCCGCATGCCAGATGAATGATGAACCACAATCTTGTTCAAAAGTCCTTGGATCACTTGTTATTATTGCAGCTATGCAACGGGATATAGGCTTGAAGGCGCATTGTCCACTATAACTTCTTCCCCCCTCCCCCGTTCCCCCTCCCACGTCAGTGCTGAACACGAATATGCAGGCGAGATACCACGTTATCGTGCTGATACAACACTGATTGAGGGTGCGGGAACCAAATCTGCCTTGGGGTGTCCACAATATAACAGATTGCAGCTAAACTTTATGCGCTCTTTAGCACCATATAAAAAAAAAAAAAGACCACGCGGCAACGTACGTCATTCTATCTCTGGGCGCACCTGTTTGGGATAGTGAAAATAATTAATGTTGCAACAACCAAATTACTTACTACATTTGCCCAGGAACCGTATCAATTGGAGAAATCTTGTAGTCGCCTGCTCCGCAGCCGAACGATAAACAATAAAGATATATTTTCCATGTTCGAACCCCAAAGCCCTAGGGGTTCAAGATTAGCAACCTCTTCGTGTGAGCCCAGTAAACGGATCTTTCATTCATTCATCAGGCGAATGATAATCAACAATCCTAAGGCTACGCTAAACATCTGTTGTCTTTTTTAATTCACTGTATTTTTAACTCATTGTTGTCTGTTTTATCTCACTGTATTTTTATCATGCCCCTAACCCCGATGTCAGTCTGGACACCCTGCACTTAGTAGGGCAGCAGTCACGATGCATCAGTCGATGGCATCTCAGTACTTCAACTGAACGTGGAAGGTCTCATTAGGGCAAAGATTCAACCTCATCTAAACCTTACATACACAAACGTAAAAGTCATGCGATTCTCCTCCCGATACACACGCAACTGACAGTTTCCCATTCTGAACATTTGCGGCTACACTCCGAGCTGCACACACGAAGAGCACAACCCAAGGTTGCCACCTTGTTAGTAACACAGCTCAATGGAAACAAATTGCAACTAACCTGCAGATTCCACCCTGGAATGGGAAACGACCCAAATGCAGGTGTCCGTGTCCAATGGCTACAAAGCCCCAACATCGGCTCAAGAGGACTCTCTTACTACTAGCTTCCTTAATATGGTGCACCTTGCATTTGCGCTGGTGACTCAACAGTCATTAGCATTACCTGGGCTACAGGATATACCAACCCTGACGGAGCCATCCTAGAGTACTGGGCTTCCAAATCCGGCGTACATTACTTTTGCAACGTAACCCTAAGCAACAGACAGTTTCTACTAGGAAGGTAAAACCACAACTACAAATCCCCACCTTGCATTTGCAACATGCGACACCATCGCTGTTCACCGTTTAAACTGTTCTCGAAACGATTTAAGACCAACAAGTCCCAACACAGACAATCACTGATCGGTCAGGAGAGCCTTGCTAAGCCTGTACCAACAAGGCGTACATCTCCAATATAAACTGATAAGAGTAAACATTGCTTAACTTTTGGTATTTAAAACCCATGCCACCAACAACAAGTTCGCTATTGAACTTCTGCCTGCTGTGAAATTGCACAATCTATAAGAAAAAAAGTCATTGATTTTACCGAAATTGTGTTTAAACGACAATCTAGATTTAATTGCAGTAAGTGAAATGGTTACAACCAGAGGAGAGTGTGACTGTTGGTGATATTACTCCTAGGGGTTAATCATTTGGTCATTATCGTCGGACTAAACAAACGTTTTAAAGGTTATCGTACGTAAATTCAATATGCCCGTATATCTTTCATTTGAACCAGATTAATTACTGGAATAACTAATAACTCTTCTTCAGAGTTCGTCTGTAATACCTATCGCATCAAAAGAGCCTAGATAAGGTAAAACTATTGGTGTATTTCTTGAAGAATTTGAATCATTGGTTCATGATTATTTATTACATACCTGCAGATATCCTTCACATAACACACATTCTTGGAAATCCATGTTTCACCGAGTAACATGGCACCTCT
Source organism: Ophioderma brevispina (assembly GCA_023653785.1). Taxonomy (NCBI): domain Eukaryota; kingdom Metazoa; phylum Echinodermata; class Ophiuroidea; order Amphilepidida; family Ophiodermatidae; genus Ophioderma; species Ophioderma brevispina. Next base: position 9,256 of record JAMKCH010032502.1, read on the forward strand.
CAGTTGAATTTGTTTCTATGCCGATGTTATCGCCAAATAAGCCATGCGAGCTTGATCGGTGGGAAAGCAGATAGTCCGGCGGGAGCTACATTCATGGTGTGAAAGCCGATTAGTCCGGCGGGAGCCACAGTCGGTGCTCCATAACGATAACGGAATAAAGCGCGAAACTAATGTACGTGAAGAGTCAACTGAATCGATTGCCATGTTCACCATGTTCCCGGACTATGATAACGCCGGACGATAATTACCTCTACACCGGTGTGAAAGGCAAGATTTAGTCGGGCGGGAGCCACAGTCCGGGCTCATAGACTATACGGAATAAAGCGTGAAATTAATGTTGACGTGAAGAGTCAAACTGAATGATTGCCCTTTGTTCCCCAACTTGTTCCCGGATTGAGGAAGACGGACTATAATTAAGTCTACACCGGCACCCAACCGATCTGTGATCAAAGAGTGCATTGATGTGTTAGCTCATTTAATTGCAACGATCATAAATAAGTCTTTTGAGCAACGTTTGTATCCTGATAGTTAAAAAAAAAACCTTATATCCGTCCTCTCCTTAAAAAAAAAACCCTGATTGGATGACGGAATTATTTTTAAAAAAAAAATAAGACCCGTCTCCCAATTTTGAAATTTATCGGAAAGACCAGAGAGCGCATTGTTGCCTCTCAATTAAACAATACTTATCAATGGCAATGGTCTCTCCGATAAGTTTCAATCAGCATACAAGGTTAGCACAGCATTGAATCTTTTCTTTTTTGGTGTTCAAATACATCTTGCGCGCTATGGATGAGGGCTGTGTTACTGTCTTAATTCTTTTAAGATCTTGATTGCGGCTTTTGACACAATGATCAAATTCGTTGCTCAAGAGACTTCATGATATCATTGATTGTCCATGGTAGTGCTCTTAAAGGTATAATGTAATTAATCATGTTTTATCAAACCCTGTTTTAGTCATGATTTTTCTGCGTACTACAGGGTCATCCTTGGGCCATTGGATTTTCTACTGGTTTATACTTACCTTTTCTGTCCACGACATCATTGTCACACACAACCGTGCCTACCATGTGTACGCTTCTTGATAACAGATTTATTTTGTCTTTTAAACGTCTCAACATGCTGCTGAACATGTAATTAGCCTAAATTGAATCCTGTATTTCTGAATCGCTCTTGCATGCATAACATTTTGTAAAGCTAATGATGACAAAACTGAATTTTCGTTAATAGGTTCTCCACAACAACTCTCAAATTCTCCTCTTCTCATGTGAATATTGGCGATTCCCAAATTATTCCTGTAACCAGGCTGCAATCTTATTTCAGTTTTGAATTCCTCACTGTCGCTCATCCCTCATTTTCCAATCGCCAATTTCCAACATTGTTTCGCTCGACATAATCACATTTCTCCAATTCTTTGGGATTTTCATGGCCTTCCACTAAAACTATAAAATTATAATACAAGTTGCTGCTTTTGTTCTTAAATCTATCATGGCATGGCTCCTCCCTACAGTGATTTTTACAAGCTTACACACTTCTCGGGTTTTTACCGTTCTGCTAATAAAAGGAATTGGTTGGAACCTCGGTCATATCATATCATTCTTGTGGAGATAGTCTGTTTCTTGGGCAGCACATCATATTGGAAACAACTTCCTCTCATATAAAAACCTCTAATACCCTTTTGAAAACAATTAAGAAAAATCTAAAAACATCTTTTAATTAGGAGTGGGCGATAAATGGTTTTATTTTTGGTTTTATTTTGCAACAGTTTTTTGTATTCCAATTACTCTATCTCAACATGAAATGACAAAATTTTTTGGCCTAGGGTCTTAGAAAAAAGTGCGCCAGGCCAAAAAATTCAAAATGCCGCCGTTTTCCTGAAAAATCACATTTTCGGCCATAACTTTGTCATTTGAGGTCTCTTTGTGTGTGGTTTTCGTGTAACCCTATGTTTTGGGGGGGTCAAAGATGCCATTTATGCAAGTTTAACAATTACTGTAAGTTGCATTTATTGAATTAAGGCACATTTTGATAATATTTGCCATATAATAGGGGGGGTGAGCTGTATCAAAATACTAGAGACGCAGTGAAATTCTCCCAAGAAAAAGGGCATTCCTTTAAAAATTATTCTTATTTCAAAGGACTGTTAATTGATGTGTGAAGAGATAATTAGAACCACATAGGATTTATAGAACGCCTAATTGTAAAACAGGATGGGCTACTCAAAAAGACTGACCCCACACGACAGTGCCCAACTATAGAACTAGAATAACCCTTTTCAATGAAAATGTGGTACTTCCTTGGGGTATTTCTCTGGTACTGCCATGAGATGATATCAATTGATTTTAAACACTTTATAGTGGTCTATTTCTGAAATTCATATATGCCAACTTGTGTTATAAAAATTGGAGAAAAATTGATGGTAGAAACTATCATTTCCCCTGTACATAATGTAAATTTGATAAAACCTGGACACAGAGTGATTTATTGCTTAGGAAACGTTTTGTTTGGAATACTTTAAAATTTATAAAAAAAGAAAAATTAAAAAAAAAAAATTCAGAAGCTTAAATTTCTGGGACCGGCGATCCCGCGATCCCATGGATTTTGTAGGCCTTGCACAGAACGATACACACACAAACAATACCAAAGTAACCTAAATGACACAAAAATATTAACGAACATGTTCCATCACTGCACTAAAAGGATAGGGACAATATTTTAAGGTTTAAAGACAAGCACATAAATACGACCCCCAACTAACCGTTGATGTGAAAATGACCTTTGGACCTTCACATATGTACCCACATAGGTTATAGACCACGAACTGGCGGCCATAATGAAACAAAAAATCTTGATGGGTTACTTTCTTGTATGGAATCTGAAAAACTACTTTAAAAAGCCTTCCTTTAAAAGTAAAACTATTAAAACTGGAAAAACTACTTCAACAGAATCACAAATGCCAATAGGCCTATAGAATACAGCAAATAGCTCTTTCAGAGCCACCCAATTTTCCAAACAAAGTTTATAGCCCCTGCTTATACATTCAACAATAGTGATATAATCACTATTTTCTAATCATCCTCATTTTGCACTAGACACTCAAAAGAGGACTTATACAACAAAAAAACAGACCTCTGTCAGCCGTTTTTTTTTCACATCCAACCCTCACATTAGGCCCTATATTCTATAAAATCATAGGTAAAGTAAAGGTTAAAGGGAAGAACATGTATACAGGAACGGTGTGACCATCTCTCTTTCGAAGCGAGCGATTAGGCCAGACTCCACCATATAATCTTGCTGTAGGGGATTTGCTACACCTCTCTTACAGCGATGTATGTTACCTCCCGACATTGAATAATGCACGGTCGGTTACCCATTTATACACTGGGTGGAGAGGAGTAAAGTAATTAAGGTATAAAGTGCCGTACTCAAGGGCACAAACACGTTGGCCGCTGTGGGACTCGAACCCACGACTGTGGATTGGGGATGAGCGCTCAATCCATGGACCACACGTGCCATGATAAAAATAATATGTGGTTCTAATTATCTCTTCAACACATCATTAAAACATCCTTGAAATAAGATAATTTTTTTTTAGGAATGCCGTTTTCTTGGGAGAATTTAACTGTGTCTCTAGGTAATCGTTGAATACAAGCTCACCCCAGGGGGCGGTGCCAGGGGCTGTTGAAGGGTTCGCCCCCTCCCCCACCCGCGAGAGTTTCAAAGTTAAAGGAAAAAAAAACCAGGGGGTTAAGCAAATAAACTGTAAATAAAAATAAGGTTTTTTTTACATGAGGTTAATTGTGACAGGTTTCGCCCTCCTATGATTTCGCCCCTCCTATGATTTTCCCCTGGCGCCCGCCCTGATCACCCCCTGATATCCAGAGAAGAGAGTAACCCGTCAACGTGTACAGATGTCCACATGGGACCTCTACAAGGTAACAAATTATCCGAAAAGATGATTGAGAACTTATTGTGCTTGTTGGGGATGATGCGTCAAAGCAGAGGGCAGCACTGGTATGACATGTGAGAAGGAAAGACTGGAAACATGAAGGGGTTGCACAAGAAAAGCAGATGCTGGAATGTCTCCTCTCCACAGACCCATGTTCCAACTCCTCCTAAACCAACCACTCGCTGTTATTGGGAAAGAGTAGGCACCAAAAGATGGGTCTTATATTGGGTTCTACTTGAAATGACAAGGGAATGGAACTTTTTCGAGTGGACCACATGATGCGTGCTGGTTCGCGAGATGGAATTGGCAGCGACACATAGGACTGATGACATTAAGGAAACTATAGAGCAAGCTTGATTGTGCCAGTGGCCCTCTCTGGGGAACCTCTAGTAGAAAGCCACTTTTGTCTTAAGCAATGCCCAAGAAATTGAGGACATCTTTCGCGAAATTTGCAAATTAAGGTAAAAATAAGCAGGAGAAAAATGTTTCTCTGAAGTGTTTCCAAAAAACAGGTGCTCACTCTACACCTGATGGCTTTTGCTATTTTTAGATGCATTAACCCAAACACATGGGGTTAGATACCACAAACAAGTAAAAACACGACAAAATGACCACGTTTGGTTTAAAATGTGGATTTTTGGGGGGAAAGAAAACGGAAGGCCCATTTTGGATTTTAGCCCGGCGCACTTTGCTTCGACCCCAGGCAATTTTGTTTGTATTTCATGTTGAGATAGAGCTAGTTAAAATGGAATACAAAACAACTGTTGCAAAATATAATGACCAAAAAATGATTTTTCACCACTGTATATAGCAACACTATTATTTTAATGAGGCTTTTAAGCATCTTTAAATGTATATTTTGAGGTATGTATTATTCTCATTAAATTGTGTATGAATGGATGATATTGCGTTCAATTCAATAGCTTCCTTGATATTTGCAATTTAATAAGTAAACTCCTCAAAAAAAGTTTGGAAATTGTTTGGCAGACATGTATTTCCATTTAATTGAAAATTTTATTACCCTCTATTGCATAATCAGTGCAAAGCTCTGGTTTTCTCTGTACAATGACATCAAAATCATAGAACTGATTCTTTATGGTCGAGGTGACATCATTTGACAATATGGTAGGTTCGCTGAAAAAAAGAAAGTGCCAAATTTCAATACCTCAGTTTAAGGTTACACAGGGGTACCACAATTGAGAAGATTAGGTTTTTGGCTTTGAACCCGGGTCTTGGAATAGGAAAATGTCTCAAAGATGGGTTTATTAATATCTCATCATGCAACGAGTATCAGATGTACAGAAGGCTTCGTGACATGGGGCAAATTGAAGCTGGCATACCCCAGAATCAAGTTGTAGCAATGTTGGGGTAAACCCTAGTGATGTATCAAAATGGAAAAACAAAAATTTCTTGCAATGGTAATGGGAATGTGAGACCCAGAGGCGGTTGTCCCGGGCAACAACACCCATACAAAACCAGTTTATTTACTCTCTGCTCTTCAGAATTGAAGATTGTCTTCCAGAAAAGAAATTTACAGGCACGTTTTGTGGGGCTAGTAGACACAAGTCCAATCTGAGAGTGTGGTAACTGGTAGCAATGAACAACCCTTACCCTCAGACCCAGTTAAGGTGGGTGTCGGCAAACCGATAGTGGAATTTAAACATGGTCACAGAATTCATGTTTTTAAGATGAATGCAGATTCTGTCTTCGGAAGTTGGATGGTAGAGTTTTAAAAGTTTGGAGGGGGGAGACGTGGTGAAGTTCCTGTTGTTGCTTGGACGAGCGAAGCTTTTGTTGGAGGCAGCACTGATAACTGGGAGACAAGACTTGTTGTTATTGAAGGCAAACAATGTGTCGTTTTCGGGACAATATTCTAAGGCCGTGACAATCTCTGATATCCTCAATCTGGGACGATATGCAGTACTCCGAGATGATGACTAATCCCGTCCGTATCATGTAGGATTCAAATGAGAACTTGAGAAGAAAGCGTTAAAAAAAATCCAGTAGCTGCCATCAGCAAATCATCAAATTGGGCACATTCCGTTTAACCTAATCCTCTTAATTTAAGCAACCACAAATTGAGTACAGGTACTGAAATTTGGCACATTCTCTTTCAGACCTACCAGTATTCAAAGGAATGTCACTCAACCATGAAGTAATCAATTCTTATCATTTTGATGTCATTGTACGGAGGAATAACTGAGCTTTTCACTGATATGCAATAGAGTGTAATAAAATTTCAAATTAAATGAGAAATACATGTCTGAAAAAAAATTTCCTTTTTTTGAGGAGTTTACATTGTTAAGTAGCATTATTTTTAAAGTAATAATTAGTACATATTTTTATGAGGTAATATTTTATGTATGTTTGATTTTGGTGGTGCCTTGTGCCACGTGTATTCCTTTTAGTTATTTTGCTTAGCCATTATGTATGTGTTTTATCTGTTTATATTAGTACTGGTGGATATGTTCGCTTAATAAGTTGTCATTGTTGTTGTTATATATATTATTATTATTATTATTAAAAAGCCAGTGAAAAGGTGGAACTTCCGCAAGGCAGACTGGGACCAGTTTAAGAATCTGGTGGATTCAGAAAGTGCCCGACCTCCCGACACCAACCTCCTCCAACCTGGACAACTCTTACACAGCATTGTGTAAACTCTTTATTAATATAGCAAAGAAGACCATCCCACGTGGCTGTCGTCGCATTATATGAGATACTCTTTACAATGATTTCCTGAATTCTAAACCCGGGGAAGAAACGTCATCCAAGGCTTCAGGTCTGACAAACTGCTTGGACAGCAAACGTTGTGAGCGCTGGGAGGGGACGGTCCAGGGAATCGACTTCACTCACTCCAGCAGGAAGGCCTGGAATGCTATAAACCGCCTCACCGGCAGCATTTCCAAACCATCGAAATGTAGAGTGACTGCCATTTTAATCGCTGAGCAACTCCTCGTTAATGATCGTTTCAAGGACATTGGTATCACACTCGCTCTTTTAAAAAAGAGATCGCCAAACTTTGTCGAGCCCCCGGCGTGGACAGATCACTTTCAACATCCTTCTCACTACTGTCCATTCAATTAGCTTAGACCCTCGTTTTTTAATTAATATTAGAGAAGGTAGAGGTGTCGGGGAAAAATCGTGAAAGAAAAGTTTTTATTCACGAAATTACCCAACAGGATTTTTAAAATTCAAAACATATTGATGGAATTTTACCTACAAATCTATTGAAATTTGGCCCTTTTCCCCCTCAAAGTTGCAAATGATCAATCCAACGTCTGATACCATTAACAAATGCCGTGTGAGGTGGTCTTTGGTATTATACATACGAGGTAGGAAGCGACTATCGATGTAGCGATGCCCACTGCGATTAATATCGGCGGATCAGAATACCTTGGTCGGATAATTACCTCACATATTGTGTCATCTTCTCTTAAAAGGACATAGTACAAAGAATGTATTGTATTTGTATTTCTTTGAAAGTTTTTTTTTTTTGCCCAGGAATAAAATCTCGGGAATAAAATAGACGTTTTTTATCACTGATCTCTATATGGATTGGCTACGCAACAGTAACTGTATATTAGATGAATGAAGCAACTGGCGGACAATAGCATTCCAGAGACACCTGTTTACCAGAAGTTGTATCGCGGGTGCTCGTTTTAGGTACATGCCAACCCATGCGCGCACAACTTCAAATACATTGAGCTCACTGAATTGGCTCATTGTGTACTCTGTTATGTCGCTTATCCACATTTCAATGGCAACACATTTGCGTAAATGACCGACTCTTAACCACCTGCTTGAGCTATTTTTGGATTACCAAAATGGCCGTCAGTGGTTGCAAATACAGAGCCCAGGTTTCCAATCCATTGTATAGAGATCAGTGTTATTTATATATTAAAGTATTGTTCATGATATCGATCAATGTCTTCTACTGTCAAAGAGCGATGCAACGTTTTACACACCCATCTTATAAATGGAGCATTCCTGAAAAAGTTTATGCTCATTACGAATATTCGGCTAGTTCCGATTTCTTGCCGATCGATGGCCAAAAATCGTAGAAATTGAATAGAATTGGGTGTGAAGAAACACTTTTCAGCATGCACCTTCAAAATCATGTTGGGTGATCAGGTGAATACCAACTTTTCTTTCACGATTTGTTCCCTTCACCAATACCTTCTCTAATATTAATTAAAAACCGAGGGTCTAAGCTAATTGAATGGACAGTAGATGAGCTCACCTCTGCTATCAGCCAACTAAAGAGTGGAAAGGCCCAATGGCCTGATAACATATCAGCGGAGTTTCTGATGCACTGCGGCCTACGATGTCTTCAATGGCTCCAGGAGTTTTACACATGTTGCCTTACCAACCAGTCCTTACCCAAGATCTAGAGGAGGGCTACTATCATCGCACTCCCCAAACCAAACAACCTCCCAATATCACTACTGTGTGTGTTCCTTCAAACTCCTTGAGAGGATGATCTTGGCCCGGCTGGAACCCGTCGTCGAACCCCATCTGTCTGACGAACAAGCAGGATTTCGCCGTGGCCGGAGCAATGTCCACCAGACTGTAAAACTTACAAATGATATTGAGGAAAGCTTTGAAAAGCGTCGTAAGGCAGGCGTCATCTTGGTGGATCTTACTGCAGCATACATGTGGCACCCGGGCTTGACACTCAAGCTTCTCAGACCATCCCGGATCGTCACCTTGTACAATTCATTTATGTAACATTCTTGCAAACCATAGCTTTATTCTCAAGACCAGTGATGGGCAGAGTAGCCGGCTGCGTCGTCTGAAGAACGGAGTACCACAAGGATCTGTACTGGCTCCCATGCTCTTCAACTTGTATATCAGCGATTTACCTCAAATAACATCTAGACAATATGGCTACGCCGACGATATCGCCCTTCTGGACAGAAATAGAAAGTACACTTACTGTAGATATGGCCCTACTTGCAGCATATCTCAAGACCTGGAGACGGAAGCTGAGCGAAGCCAAGACCATCGCTACTGCCTTCCATCTCAATACCAAAGAGGCTCATCGCCAGCTTCAAATCAACCTCAACGGAGCGCCTCTGCCATACAATCCTACACCAACCTATCTGGGAGTGAAGCTTGACCGGTAGCTTACTTATCGGCAGCACCTCGAGTCCGTATGCGCCAAGGTATCTTCGAGGAATAACCTCCTGTGCCGACTTGCTGGATCCTCATGGGGTGCCAGCCCAACGAGTCTACGCACCACCGCCTTGGCTCTGGTCTACAGCGCTGCTGAATATTCCGCCCCAGCATGGTGCAACAGCTCTTACACAAAGAAGCTGGACACAGTACTCAACGAGACATTGAGAACCATTACTGTTGCCTCCGTCCCACTCCATCTGATGAGTTTCTACCAGTGCTTTCAGTCATTGCACCTGCAGTGCGTCGGAGAGAACACCACACGCACAATCTGGTGAATAGGCTCTGCTGGACACAAGCACCTGCAGCATAACACTGTCAAAGAATCACACCAGCTCGGCAGACAAAGACTGTGCTCTCGTCGACCTTTCAGTCGACACGCTGCTAAACTGTCCAGTTCCCCATTCAACATCTTACAGACATGGAACACTGCCTGGCTAGATACTTCAAGCCCAGACAAACTCACTATTACACCTATGACAGAACTACCACCTGGTAGTAATCTTCCACGCAAGGAATGGGTCACCTTAAACCGGATTCGCACAGGAGTCGGTCGCTTCAATAGCAATATGCAACGATGGGCTGCGACCATCTCCAGCCTGCCAATGTGGTTCTCATTCACAGACTGCGGATCACATTCTCAATAAGTGCCCTACCTTTCGTCCACCGGTGGACAAAGACTTCGCAAACCCCAACCGATCAACAGTGAGCTGGCTCCACCGTCTACAACATATTTAGCTGCTGCCTCATACGCAAGAAGAAGAAGCCGTAGCTTTTTTAGCCTATATCCCGGGAGAGAGTAAAGGAGTAGCGAGGGGGGGGGGGGCAAAGAAAAGTAGGAAACGTAGGTAGTTCTCGACCCAAGGCCCGTCAATGAGGGTACCACGCTATAACGGTGTCGCTGGCCCTGTCAACGATGTCGTGCCAATATTTGTCTTCGTTTGATGACGCAATCGCTAAATCCTGAACTAAGTACAATTTCTTCACGCGGTGCCGTAGTATTTTGTAGTATTTGGTACGGTTAGTGTTAATAGGCAGCTATAGGCCTAGTATATTTATTTCAAGTTATATAACTTTAAATAATCCAGTTAAATTAAAATATCAAATAGGAATCGAACTTTAATAAAATAAATAACAACAATAAAGTACTAAAAATTAAAGCCATCCGGGACTTAAATTCGTCCATGAACCTCGCCCCCGATATCTTTTGGCGCGTGCCCAAAGTTCAAGTGGTTATTTTATCTAACTATACACACACCTATAAACTAGCACAGACCAGCATTCACTAATAGCTATATCAGTAGTTTTGCTTATCAATGATATAATACACACAGGGTATTATACTTGCACCGTTTAGTCCCATGACGATAGGCTTGCCTCTGAATATGCCTTTTCATTCAAATTTCAACCTCAAAAACACGGCTGCCTTTGCTGTAGGGAAAATACCAACCGCAATTGCGGGACTACTACGCGTAAGATATGGCCCTACCATCTGGAAGGATCTGGCTACCTTAAAGACAGTGCCGGACTAATTACAAAAGAGGTGAAAAAGTTGATCGCGGACGGGGTCACACTGTTGACATTTTCAATCACAAGTGAAAAAGAATTTTTTTTCCCAGACAAACCATTTATTTGATTTGAAGACGAATCTACAGCTATGCAAACATCGACCAAGCAAGCGAATCAAATGGCGGTTTTGACAGCCACAGTGGGGTTGCTGGTTTGCGAGATACAGTGGCGATGCTTATGTACAACGAACCAGCATTCGTTTCAAATTTTAGCTTTAAACAAACTTGGAGGGACTACAGCTTTGCCTGAATTACACCGGGAGCAAACATCATTCTGCACTGTATTAAAGTGAGTGAAGCAAAAGCTGTTATTTGTGGTAGAGGTAAGCATCAAGTTCCGAATTTGCGATTAATAGGACTGCAAGGCCCGGCTGCAAGGGAGCCCAGATTCCTTCGAAACCTCCAAATCCGAGAGGAGGGCTAAGAGTGCAATCTAGGGGAGAAGGCTGAGATTTATACCATGGGGGGGGGGGGACATGGTGGGATCGAAAGCCCGCCCCACCCCATCACCACCGGTGAACAGGCACTCGGATCTCCATGCCCCCATGTTTTGACCTTTTATAGGCGAAAAGATGCCAGAGATTCATTTAAGTCACGAGTTAGGACAAGGCTCTGTGGGCAGAATGTCCTTGTTGATGATTTTTATTCTCCGCAAAATTCTTGTTTCGAGAAAGTCCTCAGGCAATTTGTCAAGGACCAGACATTTTGCCTAGGAGCTTGCAGACATTTTTTTACCTCTCATCAAGTACAAAAGGTTTGTTTGAGTGATTAAATATGTTATGATAGCCTGACAGGAACCCCTGAAACGTGAGTTCTTGAGTGCTGCAAAGTATCCCTTAAGGAGAGGGCCAAGACAAAGATTGTAACAGGGGTCAAATTTTTAAATTGCGTCCAATTGTGTTGAAAAGTAGTGTTATACCACATGTGTCTAACTATAAGGATCAGAAAAGGTGATTGGTATGACGTCTCGTAGACGTCTAGGCAGAAATACCTTTTAAACACAAAATGAGCTTGGTGCACAAGTGAGCTGAATTTTATATAATATAAACAGAATTTAGATGTTTTAATTGGAAAGGTTCAAGAATTGGTATGACCCAAACACAAACATTACATATATCAAAATCACACCACACAAATTAGTTAAGATAGACTATTGTCCTCAGAATGTCACTAATGCCCAACAAGAAGCGTGTGCCAGTTTCAACATGATGATATGTACTCACAGCGAAGACTTGTCAAAAATGACAGAGCAAAGTGCCACGCTTAATAAATCCTCAGGTAATAGTTCCATGGAATCTTCTCAGTGCTGAAGATAACTTTTGTCCAGAGTTCAAGACGCTGGTTAAATAATTCCCTCGACGACACTAATATTCCACAGTATATCCAGTCCAAGATATCACCACGATTGTCTATCTGTCCACAATTTGGACATCATATTTTGATTCCCAGCAATTTCGGCTTCAGAGACGACAGTAGGAATAATTAAGGCACTCTGCTCACATGGAATTGAAAATAATATAATAAATCCTGGCATGATGTGGAGCATACATCTACCAGTATTGTAGATTTAAACACTAGCTATAACCATACTGCTAAGCTGATACAAACTGCTGAACCAATCATTCTGGCTCAAGTTCTCCTTCATATATACACAATATTTGCATAAGAGTTCCCAAGTCTTAAATAGACATTACCACAGCATCATGCATAAACAGAACCTTGCACTAGCTGACCCAATTGGAATTCACATAAATTACATCACCTGAATCAATCACTTCCTATATAACTTTGTGGAGGAATTCCCTAGATTCTGCAATGATTTGATTCAAAAGCCGATAAACAAGTTGACTCAGGTTCTAAGTTTATTCTTTGGAATTCCCCATCCCTTATTGTGCACAGCTAACAGGTTTGCATCTTGTACAAAACAACACTAGGGATATTTCACCTTTCTCTCTTTTATAGTAAACAACAGAGTACTTTTCCCGTGAGAGAATCTTTTCTCCAAATTAAAATTGAGAAAATTAATATTTAATCAAAATTTTGAGGGTAATATAACAGTTATAGTTGTAATATGTACAATATATAGGCGAGAAAACTGCAAAAATCAAGAAAATAAGTGTCACTTCAGTTGTACATGGGTCAAATTTAAAAGTTGCTCCGATTTGCATAAAAAATGTGGTTAAACTATTGGTGGAGCGCTTCATCTCAACTGCTTGTTAACAATAGTAAGAGGGATAACAAGATCAAGCCCCATTGAATGCAATGGGGGGACATAGACCTTCTGTGACCCCTCTATACGAAACGAAAGCATTTTTAGGCCTATAACGCTGAAACTTTAGGCGCGCCGCTCTTCAAAAATATGTATTCATGCTTTAAATTTGCAAGTATTTTGCTCAAATTACGAAGTTTCAGTTTTCACTATTTTTGTACCACAGAAATATTTTCACTTAAATAATTTAGTAAGGCTTATCCCTTATTTTTTTAGAGATACCTGATTTGCTTGCATTAAAATTAAAGAGACATGAAGAGAGTTCCAAAAGAAGCGCCCCAATTTTTGCGACCCCGGTTTTGCATTTTTGGAGTGCTTACCAATTGTATTAATCACACCTCTGAAGGAATAGCCGAAACGCCCTATTTATGTAATAAGATGATGATGTAGTACTTTCTGTCGTGCACGACGAAAGTCAAGCATGGTTTTCTATGGGGAGATGGCGATAGCAGGGCAAGTTCCAAAACCAGGTTTGCCGCTGTTTTTTTTGTACATGTTGTTCAAATAAAACCTCGCAAACCCTTCCTCGGTAGGTGGTTCTACGAACGATCCAGTAAATTGAGAGAAATGTGTATCCTCAAAAGCTCACTGTTGTCACTTTAACTGGTTTCTTAACATCAAGAAATATTTTCAAGTAAATAAGGGTCCATGGCCCGATCGCTAATAGCCTCGTCCCCAGAAGCCCCAGATATTACCGAGAAGTGGTCAAAGATTTGGTATTATCAGAAGAAAAGCTACTATTTTTCTATTTAACTATGTGAAATCTTAGAGCCAAAGGATGTTTGTGTTTTGGAGGTTATGAGCGAAGATGTGACCCATTTTGTCGACCAATATTAATTGTACACAGTACTCTATGGGGCTTCAAAATCAACGTTTTTAGCTCTCGCAATCAAAACGGAATTGAAATATCGGCGCGAAACTTTACGATGGGTTTTGAGTGATGGCCAATCTATTAGATGAAAACTTCAATCCTAAATCGGGCCAATCCCCCTTGTAACCACGTAACTGTCAGGTGCGTCGCATTTCACAGTGAAATGCAAACTTTAATTCCGTCATAAGCGATAGTAGCTATACACGGGTGTTTAGCTTGGCAGGCAACGGATCGACTGAGCAAAGGTCAAACGAGAACATGGAACGATTTTAGATTTAAAGGCTGACTCGAGATTTCAAAATATAATTTTTTTGTGTGTTTTAATGTACAATACCAACTAGAATAAGATATCACCTAAAATTCTCAATTCAGTTTTGAGATGAATCGGATTTTTCGTGTTCATGCACTTAGTAAGCATTTATGTATAGTATAACGTGCCATAGATACTGTGTATACTAAAGTTCCGGCCACCGGAATTTATAACGAAGGTGTGATTTTCTATATTAAGGCTTACGATTTGAGCTTAGCTATTTCACACAGTGATTTAGTAAGTGGACCCACGCATTATAGGTGCAAAAACAGCATTTGTTTGAAATTTGAGGACGCCCTCATTAGAATCTCTGAGTCAGCTTTTAATCTATGAAGTCTTCCTTGTAAAGAATTTTTTCATAGAATTTGATTTCATGGGAAAATATTTTCATTTTGTCTTTCATTTCAGTCAGATCTTGGAAAAGGTTTGTATGTTAAATGATTATATAAACCTTGATATCTCCCTCAAAAATAAACTTTTCAATGGAAAAAGAAAAATAATCTTTTGAATTAATTTCAGAACCAGAACTTTAAGAAGCATGATGGAGATATTGCCCGTCTTAAAGCCCTTGTTATTCACCATCGGGTACATGGACGACGGGAAGAGTTCTACCAGCGGTGGTTTCTCACTTTGAAACCGAATGGCTTCTCTAACGAACCTATCCCAAGAGAAGTACGCAAGACCAAAGAATGGATGACATGTGCTGTTACATCTTCACGTCTGGAACAACAGTTATACACTTGAAATCAAAAAAATGTGCTGAAAAAACTCAAAATTTGACCCTGACCTGTGTACTCAACTGTGACGCAGTTAATGTTTCATGATCTGCAGAGTCCCTTTTAAGCGGGTTTTCAGTTCCATATTTTGTCCTGAAGTGGTGACAAATTTCTTATCAGCTGTGAAAATCTTTCAATCTACCTTATTTCTCCCCCAAAATTACGTCATTTTTTCAGCAAAGAAAGTCGAAAAGGTGGGCAAATCATTGAAACTCAACTGCGTCAAATGAGTAAACAGTCAGGGTCAAATTTTCTTTTTTTAATTGCACATTTTTTTTTTTTTGATTCACACGGTATAATCGACGTTTGTCAGGGCCGTCGCAGGATTATTTTGGGGAGGTGCGGAACTTTGGTAAAAGTTGACCTTTTTTGGTAAAGTGGACATAACCCTAAATGATTCCTTTTTAGACTTTGAAGCATCTCATCTCCAAAAAGTGGGTTTTTTGTCAAAATTCCTCTGATGTGTTTTAACATTTATATCAAAAAATCACAAAAACTGACTTTTTGTGGTTTTGTGTAATTGGGGGGGGGATGCGCCCGGCCGATTTTTCAGAGAAATATCTGGGAAATTGGAATAAAAAAAAAAAAAAAAAAATAATCGTCTTGTGTCGGTAGTTTTTGGTATCAAAATAGAAAGAAGCAGCTCATAGCCAAACAAGTGTACTAATTGTAACACCATGACAAAAAATAGAGGCGTTTGAACAACACAACACGTGTTTTCATGATAATATTTGATTGGGCGAGAGGTATAAATATTTTTAATGAGACCTGGGTGGAAAAATATGGAGCCTTGGATGGTGTTTATAACTTATCCATTCACTTGTTCAGGAAATGAATTCTGATCAATTGCATGTCAGCAATATACGTGTAATTGGTCAAAGAACTGACATTTTGGTATTTTGTGAGCTAAAATAGTTTTGAAATTTGTATATCTAAGCTTTAAATGATGTATTATAATTTGCGTACACTGCAAAAACAGGGCTTAGAAAAATTAAAACACTTTTCAAACACTATTTGCACCACGTTTCTAAACATTTTGATGTGTTCGTTCATATCTACACCCTTAATTCTAACATTTTTAAATCGAAACATGTGGTAGGGATTTGACATTAGGTTTATATCATTTTATGCCAAGTGTTTAGGATT
>JAMKCH010032503.1:0-16873 GCA_023653785.1 Ophioderma brevispina
TTTGATGGTAAAAGCAATAATGCATATTGCAAAGCCCTATTGAATACTGGGCTAATATTAATGATTAAAACTGTGTTTTTTTTATATCTTGGGACTGAAATGGATTTGAGGGCTCACATTTCAGTACAATGAGAAAATACGGCCTTTCATCTGATATCAAAATCGATACTACTTCCGGGTAAATCAGGGGTCCCAAAGACGATCGGAACATGCACCTTTAAAGGTGCTTGTTCTTTGTCTATCGTGTTCTCTACTTGTTATGAGAGCTTGACACTTATATACGCTAACAATTACCGCGGGGAAAACTTTCGGTTTTAATGCAAAACGCGATAATGCAGAGTACAACGCCCTTTTCAGTACTGTGCTGATGGTTAACAATTAAAATGGCAGTTTTGTGTCGGTATCTTGGGAAAGAATTGGATTAGGAAGCTGAAATTTCAGGAGGACAATGAGAAAATACGGCCTTGATACTACTTCAGGTTAAATCAGAGGGCACCAAAAACGATCGGAACAAGCACCTTTAATCGGGTGTGCGGCATAGCAAAAAAGCCTTGAAATTGCGCCGTACTAGAATTAAATTACGTTTACTATTTGAACACAATTATTTAAATGTCTACATGTTGTGAAATATAATTTATTTTTTCTTACTGGCGGAAGTGGCACCATGCCATCATCATTGCTGTAACTTTCTTGTTTATGTTTTTGCAAAATAAACACACATGTTATTAAGAAACATTGTCACTAACTCCCTGGGCTGGCACACACAGACACTTTATTTTCTCTGACTTCAAAAAAGTTGAAGGTTAATGATATTTTAAACTGCAGCTTGCCACGTCATGTATCAATACACCTATAAACTTTACCGGACGACCTTATTGATCAGGTTTTTTTAACTTTATAAACTCATACTGGCACCCATTATGGACAAGGGCAAGCCCAACTACCCCCGTTGTAAAAATACCATTTAATAACGTACTTGCTAATAATACCCTGATTTTCCAAGGCCCTCTACTATGGGCTAAGCTGCCTTCTTTTATTAAAAAATCCCAACTTTTCTTCCTTCAAAATTAATATGACACCTAAGAGTCTCAATAAATTCGTTATATGCTGTCACCACTTCCTAATTGCTGTCTTTCTTCTCTGTTGTACCTCTACCTTGGAAGTTGACGTCGGCTGTCTTTGTCTTGGTCCAATGTATTTGTTACTCGTATTGTCTGTCCTGTCATTTTTTGTCTTGATTTGTAATCTCTTTTTTTGGTATGTCTTTGTCGTAGTAACACTTAAATTAGGGGAGGTTACTTGAATTTTCACGCTTAGCTTAGCAGTGACTAGTTCATCAATATTTCTAATTTAATTATATCTATTAAATGATAATCTGCTTTCTATTGTGAAAATCATTTTTATTTGTTACTGCAAGTTTCATATCTTGTATTTCATTGTGTGATGTGATGATGTGATGAACAAAATAAATTGATTGATGATTGATTTGATTGATTGATTGACAATGTCGGAACTCAAATACGTTTCAGGTGTTTCTGTAAAGGTTTACTATGAATCTAACAGGTGATAGGGGGGATTTCCGTAACCTGATCCAATTGACACACTTTTTGACACACTTTAAAAAAAATTAATCGACCTTCAGATAACAATGCCTTATATAAATTTGTCAAACTTTTAAACATAGGGATGGTTTTCACCTCTTTCCACTGCACTTGCAGTGTAACGAAGTATGATGAAGGACTTTAAATTAATCTTGTATCGGATTTGGTTGCCTGCTATATCTTATTAGGCATAATGACTTCTTCCCTTCCACAACTACTGTGGATCGTGTTGCTATTCCGAACGGAATAAGGGGACAAATGATACAGAGTGGGTGGGATCGGAATTGTATAATGTAACTATGCCCCGATTAATACAGGTGGTGTGCGCCTGATGGTCTTTATCCTCGTCCCATAGTTTATCTCGTCGAAATCGAGATTTTGTATTATTATTGAAAACCGTTCAAGTAAGTTACAGCTGAGACGAATAAAGGTATATTCGTCTCAGGTTACAGCCAACTGTTTGGTTTAGGTGGATTTCCTTTCTTTCAAACAATAGACCAGTTAACATCCTACGTCACTTCGTTTGTTACCTGCGAATCCATTCCTGCGAATCGTTATGGCCCATTGTATTAAAACTCTAACAGATACAATTGCCCAGTGTGTAACAGTCAGGCCGACTTATTTCAAGATACCAGGCCCTAATATGTTTACAAACATTGCTGTTAACTGGTCTATAACACCGTGTCCCAAAAAATATTACCCCAAAAGCGCTCCCAATTTTAGGTCTTTAATAAACATTTAGAGACGAAACAACAACATCGCACATTGGAGCCTTTTAGTTTTATGAATTTTACCAAAAGAGATGTCACGTTACAATGTGAGTCAATACATAGTTTATTGATTTTTTTCCCGAGTTCAACTTGATTTCAGGTTGCAATGATTTCAGGTTGCAAATGTTTCTGGGTTGCTATTATTAGACAATTGACATTTCGACAAAAGGAACATGGCTAAACCTTTAACTGGTATTGTACAACCACAACAAGTAAAGAGTGGAAGAAGATCAAGGTCTAATCCTTTCAAAAGCAGACTTTCCCAAATAATCTTAATAAATATATAAAGATGTTTACAGACGCAGTGGTCAATTTCAGCTCATTTTATTCTCCTGTGAAGGCTAGTGGTCATTTCAGCTCATTTTATTTAGTCTCTTGTAAATAGAGTGCTGAATTTTGCTCATTTTAGTCTCCTGTAAAGAAAGTGGTCGATTTCAGCTCATTTTAGTCTCCTTTGAAGGCAGTGGTCAATTTCAGGTCATTGTAGTCTCCTGTTATATGAGTGGTCAATTTCGGTTCATATTAGTCTCTTGTAAAGCCATTGTTCAAATTTAGCTCATTTTAGTCTCTTGTGAAGGCAGAGATAGATTACAGCTCGTTTAGTGTCTTTTGAAAGCGGAAGGTTACATCACAATGAATAATTTTTTTTTTTTTTTTTTTTTACCAGGCCCTAATATGTTTACAAACATTGCTGTTAACTGGTCTATAACACCGTGTCCCAAAAAATATTACCCTAAAAGCGCTCCCAATTTTAGGTCTTTAATAAACATTTAGAGACGAAACAACAACATCGCACATTGGAGCCTTTTAGTTTTATGAATTTTACGTAAAAGATAATGGCCGTGTTTTGCGACATTCGTGGAAAATAAAATACGGCTGAGGCGAAGCAAAATAATGGAGCGACAAAACAATGCCGTGACGTCATAGGTGTGCGTTAACAAAAGAGATGTCACGTTACAATGTGAGTCAATACATAGTTTATTGATTTTTTTCCCGAGTTCAACTTGATTTCAGGTTGCAATGATTTCAGGTTGCAAATGTTTCTGGGTTGCTATTATTAGACAATTGACATTTCGACAAAAGGAACATGGCTAAACCTTTAACTGGTATTGTACAACCACAACAAGTAAAGAGTGGAAGAAGATCAAGGTCTAATCCTTTCAAAAGCAGACTTTCCCAAATAATCTTAATAAATATATAAAGATGTTTACAGACGCAGTGGTCAATTTCAGCTCATTTTATTCTCCTGTGAAGGCTAGTGGTCATTTCAGCTCATTTTATTTAGTCTCTTGTAAATAGAGTGCTGAATTTTGCTCATTTTAGTCTCCTGTAAAGAAAGTGGTCGATTTCAGCTCATTTTAGTCTCCTTTGAAGGCAGTGGTCAATTTCAGGTCATTGTAGTCTCCTGTTATATGAGTGGTCAATTTCGGTTCATATTAGTCTCTTGTAAAGCCATTGTTCAAATTTAGCTCATTTTAGTCTCTTGTGAAGGCAGAGATAGATTACAGCTCGTTTAGTGTCTTTTGAAAGCGGAAGGTTACATCACAATGAATAACAAGTTTTGTACCATATCTTCTTAAAGGTCCCAGGATATGAGATGATAAACCTACTCCAAATCTTTATGGGACATTCCATTCCAATAAACAGGGCCAGAAAAAAGAATACACTACCAGTGACATCATTAGTGAAACTATTGATTTTCAGCCAGTGTCATGAATAGATTCACACCAGTCACCTGGAATTTTCTATTACTCTCTGAAAAATCAATGGCACCACAAATGATGTCATTACTAACCCAAATATTGAATGCTTTCTGGTCCCTCCTTGTAGACTTGACACAAACCACATCAATTCTATTTGCATTTCCTGGAACCTTTAAATATTGATGTATAACCTACAGAAAGCGAATCGATTAGAATTTAGCTTTACAGGTATACGAGATCCAATTAAGCGAGTTGTACATTAGCGGTATACCAGCCACCATTTCAGTACGCAGGTGCTGTGCTGAGTTTGAATTGATGGAGTGGGTGTGGACTGTTAACTGAAAAATGTCTGCTTCAATCCATCGTTAATCCCTCCTCTGGTCCCTAGTCCTAGTTCAAGTGTATGTAATCTTGGAAACAAGAGATCCACGATTTCCGCACCGTACACATCATAGTAGCCTATGGAGTACACAAGCCACATATGTTTCCATATGGTGACCCATCTGACCCACGTCTTTCTGACACACTTATGAATTCGAAAACCTTTACGGAATTGGTTACCGGTTTCCCAACGCATTCAATTTCGTACACTGGTGCATGTCTACAAATCTCTGAGAAATTCATCACCTGGTTACCTCTCTTCTCTGTTCAATCTCAGGAAATCCACCTATTCCCTCCGCTCCTCAAGTGCACACTGTCTTGTGGTTCAGAAATCTCATAAGCAGGCTGGTGATAGAGCTTTTTCTATTGTTGGGGCCAGGCTGTGGAATGTGCTACCTTACTCCATCAAGAATGCTTCCACTAAAGCATCATTCACAAAGGCTCTCAAAACTCATCTCTTTTCCAAAATATAGTTGCTGTTTGGGTTCGCTCCATCTCTTTGCTTCTGTTTCTCTTTTCTAGCGCCTTGTATCCTTTGGCAATTAGGCGCTTTACAAATCCAGTTATTATTATTATTATTATTATTAAACCACTCGGTTTATTTCGTAAAGGTTTTCGAATTCGTAAGTGTGTCAGAAAGACGTGGGTCATATGGGTCACTTTAACGGAAACACGCCAAGTGGTAGGATAACCTTACTATACTCTGACAAAGTCTAAAATAATCTTGTTGCAAGCGGTAAGTTTATGGTAACAAAAGATGTAATGGTGGCTTTCATGTTACAATGCTTCTTTGAACAGGTGAGTCAAATGATAAAATATTGATTTGATCAAACAACAGTGTCTCCTCTTTCGGGCAAGCGAGAGACACAAATGTGTTCCGCTGGGTTAATTCCGCTATGGACAGATTAGAGTCCCATTGACAGACTACGTCGCATATTGTAAAACCAGTTTTGGAGTGAGCCGTGCGCATTGCTGTTGTTGATTTGAACAACAGCGGAAGCAAAATACACACTCAATAATTCTATTTTCATAATTATATACCCTGGTAATCAGTCGTGCGTTTTCTAACATGTTCCTCGTTAGAAGTCATTTGCCCTATTTCTGCCATTATTACTAGTACAACCATAATGAATGTTACCTAGGTTTCCGCACAGATCGACCAACTCAATATTTTGCTCTCAATTGGTGTTAATGGTGTTAAAGGTTGTCAGGTAGTAAACACCACTAGTAATATCAATATCTTTTTTCTTCTATTATATGCCAAATGAAAATTATTACAAGGATCTTATTTGCATTCTTAAAGAACAGATATCAAGGAGAAATATAAAGCCAGAGCTGTAGACAGTCTACAGTAGAGAGTCTATGTTGTAACGAGGATCCTCCTGATAGAGGTAGAGAGTCCAGATTTTGACGGGCGGGGTAAGATACTCAAGTCCAAAAATCCGTATCATATTCAAGGTTCATTTGATAGACATGTGTTTAAGAGATTGGAAGTTTTACGTTATGTTCCTTCAACAAGTGCACATGTATATACATCGAGAAGATGTACACAGAGTACTTGCTGAGGGTTACAGTGTATGGATAGTTTCGCGTCGTTGTTTTTAAATTACTTGACTACATTGTTGAAAATACAGCTTGACGGGTTCAAAAGTCTTTGAACTGCTTGCCTTTCAACAGGCATAAACAGTCCTGTTGAATACGGGCTTCTGGAAATATCATAGTTGCAGAAAACTGGCGTTATTTTCGTGATCCCGAGCTATTCTACCAATTTCAATGATAATTAGATCAAAATCAGGCTTGCAAACTGTACGATATTCCCTATGTTATATTGTGGTATAAAGTGAAGCAATGTTATAGCTGACGGATAAATGATCAGAAAAATGACCACTTTGTAATTATTGGCAGAAGGACCCTAACTTTATCCATAAAATAATTCTTTTGAATTCTATACGTTTTATCCTTTAACCTTGTTGCTTTCTTTCCACAGACATGTTCACCATCAGGCAACCTGTTAAGCTTCCTGTACAGGAGTGGATCCCGTACCTGAAAATGTCGTCAAAATCCTTGAAAAGTACATAGTACACCTCAACTTGTGCCGCTATATGTTCAATGAATTAGATGACAGATTCAATACACGTCAAGCGTAACAAATAGCAAGGATCCAATGGCTCGATCTTTTTACGACGTTTCACGAAGGATCGACTTTTAGGAAGTAGTCCCGTTCTGTAAGTGTAGTTCATGTAAAAAGTCTCCCATCCCAAAGCTAAGCGGATCAACCAGTTTAAGAAAGATTTTGACAACTGCCCGAAAGAAAACTGGACGTTGAAATTTGCAGACACTTGGCAAGTGGTTTCTGATAGTGGAGCACATTTTTACATATAATGTACACAACCTTCCAAACGTTACCTCTGCACTGAACTATTAACAGCCAGCATGAGTTCTGTTTTAATAGCACGCCGTAGGTCGCCTGTCTTATTGCTTATTCTGTGTTATATGCTGGTGATAACAAACTCTTTGGACCCATGCTCCACCAGTCAAGCATCTATCACCAGAGATCCCATCACAATTATGTCAAACATCACTGGACAGTCAAATGTCCGTTGTACCATTGACATGGTTTTAATGGATGGAAATTCATTAACTATAGAATTCTTACATTCATTAGAAAATAACGCATTTTCATACATGTATTTTGAGAGATCAGATAGAGCAATAAATCAGTGTTTAAAGAAATATGCATTATTATCTTTGGATTCCAACCCTTGCATTGTTGATCTTGCAGGCGACAAAACATTCAAGTTGCACCTCTTGAACACTCACGCACACATCAAAGTGAGTACAGTTGATGCTTCCAGCTCACATTGTCCTGAATCAACACAATACCAGTCAGCAAGGCCAGAGGTCCTCCCTCTGCCTACATGCAACATAACTAGATATGACGTGATTAAAATAGGAAGTTCTGGCTATACCACACACTTTGATGTACACTGTCCAGATGAGTGTATGTGCACCTTCGGGAACAGAAAATGGACAACCGTATGCAATGGTAGTGAGGAATCCAACGCACTTCTGGTTTACGATTCCAAAATCAAAGCGTTATCATTTCAAAAGAAGAATTTGGGCAAAATTGCATCTGATGCTTTTTCTGGACTAGAGAAGTTGCAAAAAATTTGGTTGAATACCAACAAAATATCCTCTTTACAAATAGGCACATTTGGTACTCTGAGACAGTTGGATACGTTGTTCCTCAACTTGAATCGCATCAGCTTTCTTCCAAATGGATCGTTTATTGATCTTCATAATTTAAAACACTTATTTCTTTACAGCAATCGTATCACATCAATTTCATCGGGAATATTTGCTGGGCTAGTTTCACTGGAGAACCTATACCTCTATGATAACTATCTGTTATCCCTACCGATGAATACTTTCAGTGGATTGAGTAATCTCGAGACACTGCAACTCCAAGAAAACCGGTTTGCTTCGGTACCAGTGGGCGCATTTCACGATCTGCTTTGGTTGGAAAGGTTATATCTTGACCATAATCATTTGACATCTCTACCAGATGGGTTGTTTGGCGGACTAGTTCTAGTAGAACGAATCTATCTTGAAGAAAATGAATTGATGACACTGCCAAATATAATATTCAGAGGGATGACTAAGTTAAAGAGAATATATCTGCATAATAATCAACTAGTCGCATTGCCAAACTACACCTTCGATGGACTGATTATGTTGCAGCGCCTCCGTCTTGAAAATAATCTGTTAGGATCGCTCCCATATATGGCATTCAGCGGGTTGGTTATGTTAGAGGAACTCCTGCTTCAATCCAATCAACTGACATCACTTCCCAGAAGTGCATTCAGTGGACTTGCGCAGTTGCAGACACTGCATCTTCATGGTAATCGATTGACATCATTACCAATAGATGCATTTAAGGGTCTTATTAGGTTGAAGGAGTTGTATCTTTATGATAACCAGTTGTCCTCACTAACAAGCGGTACCTTTGATGACCTCTTTCAACTGGAGCAGTTCTATCTTGACGGCAATAGATTAACCTCAATACCAATGGGCCTGCTGGATAGTATGAGTAAAGTGAAGCATCTGAGAGTTAACAACAATCAAGTAAGCTCACTACATAGTGGTGTTTTCCGTGGACTTGTAAAACTAGAGGAGTTATACCTCAATAACAATCAGATACGCTCACTCGTCAGAGGCCTATTTGATGGATTAAATCACCTAAAGAAGCTGCATCTTTACAACAACTGTCTTACGTCATTGTCAAATGGTACATTTATCGAACTTGTTCAGTTATACGAACTCAACCTCAATAGCAATAAATTGAGATCTTTGTCTAAAAGTGCTTTTGAAAATCTTGTTCAGGTTAAGCAACTCTACCTACAAAACAATGTATTGACTTCTCTGCCCATAGGAGTTTTTGACGGATTACAACTCAAGTAGATGAATTAATTCAAAATAATACCTTAACCTTTCTATCACATGATATATTTTCATGAACCCGTTTGTGGGCGTTGACCTAAGCTAGATGAACTCTTGATCGATGGTAACCAGCTTACCGCACTGCACAGAAGAACTTTTAAAGGATTAAACAAATTGAAGAAACTCTCCCTTAACGAAAACAATCTTAGCATTTTACCAAATGATTCATTTTGCGATCTGGATCAGCTGGTGGAGTTACATCTCAGTAACATTCAACTGTCCTCGTTGCATCTTAATGAATTTTGTGTTCCAGCTTTACTTACACGATTCGCTCTCTCCAACAACCAACTGGAATCATTACCAATTGATTTGTTTGGTAAACTTCTTCAATTGGAGCGTTTATATCTGGGCAGTAATCGTATAAAGTCTTTGCCAATTGGTATATTCAAAAGCCTTATCCAATTAAAACGGATATATCTAGACAACAATCTGCTTAACACTTTGGAAGAGAATCAGTTTGCCGGATTGGTTGCTATGGAAGTCCTCTACCTCAACAACAACCGGCTGATAAAACTACCTAGAGGTATTTTTAGTGGATTGGTAAAAATGGTTTGGCTATATCTTGAAAATAATGAGCTGGTCTCTTTGCATGGTGACGTCTTTAAAGCTATGAACTCATTGCAGGATTTGAATCTGAGCAATAATTTCCTATCTATACTACCTAATTACATATTCAGCTCATTGAGTTCACTACAGAACCTCCATCTGAGCTATAATCATTTAGCAAATTTATCAAACGGTGTTTTTGACAATGTCACTGTGTTACATTATTTGGACATCAGCAACAATTATTTGACAGAGCTACCGGCAGTTACTTTCCAGGCACTGGTCGAATTACAGTACCTAAATGTTTCCAACAATTAACATGACAACTTTACCAACATTAGAATCCCTTGCTCTGTTACAGTACTTGTTTAAATCATACACCTACAAGTTTGGAACCAGATCATTTTGCATTTCTAAGTTCAATTATCTACTTATCCTTCACTTACAATAATCATGGGGTAGACATAGCGATTGAAAGTTTTAAAAGACTACCTAATTTACAAATTTCCATCTTAGCAGCCATTTAAGAAAGGGATTGAAGCAGACATTTTTGGTAACCAAATAATCTCAGAATACTACAAATGTCAACCACCCTTTGACAACTAATTTCCTGTGGTTCCTTAGTGGATTGTTCCAAACTAGAATGTCTCGACCTTCGAACATAACAAGATACCGTTTTACCAAGTGGCATCTTTGACAATCTGACAGCCATTAAATTTATCAATCTTCCTATAATTCTATCAAACAATAGGTTCCATGAAATGTTTCAAAGTATTAACCTTGAATCTTGGCCCTGAATAAGGAATGAAGGTGTATCTTGCCTACAAAGTCATCTTTTACTGGATTAGAAAACTCGCTGATATTAGTAGACGAGTTACTGTGTTGGCTTTGTAGAAGCTTCAAAATGTCATCGCCCAATTTCCGCGACCAGTTTACGTAACTTGTAGCGGATGTTTGGAAATATTCTAGCTGCAGTTATCCAGGTGGATGGTTGGCGTGTTTGCTGTATTCTTCAACGGTGTGGTATTGTATCTTCGTTTTAGTGATAAGAATTCTAACAACGTGCAATCGCTTACTGATATCGCATTGGTCTTTGTCATACTTATTGGATTGGAGTCAATATGATACTGTTGGCGTCTCGATACTCTTACAAATATTATTTTCCTTCTTATCCACTCATGGATGAGAAGGTCCTTGTAAGAGGCAGGAGTACATATCCAGACTGTCGATTGAGGTTCAGTGTTGTTAGTAACACTGATCACCTTTGACAGATTTCGAGCTATCAATACCTTTCAGTTTGTAAGAAGCCATTTGACCGATTGGGTCTGCAAAGAAAATCGTGCTGCATTTGGTCCTGGGGTTAGTTATCAGTATAATACCGTTGCATTACCCAGCAACCATCCTTGATGGTCTTTGCAGTGTCCTGAAGTTTGTGTAGGTATTCCAATGGTGAGAAGACCTATACACGTATTTAACACCAGCTCGGTCGAAATTGATCAAATTGCATTTCGTATCAGCTTCAACGTACATTGTTCAGAAAAAGATTATTAACACAATCAAGACTTTTCTTGTGGAAAGTTCGCCAATAACACATATTCTACTTTCACTACGTAACATCGTAAGGTGCCCGACCGGCAACCTTCCTTTCTATTATCGTATTCATTGGTATCAATCTCATTTGTTTTATCCGTATTGCTTATTTTTACGTACAAATATTTATCACAGTCAAGAATCAGCCACCAGTGTAGGCCGAACTCAAGCCCAGAAGGAGGAAATACGGAGAGCGTTGAAAATGTTTGCTATTGTTTAACCGATTTTTTGTACTGGGTACACATTGTCATGATATTCATTGTTGTCCATATGCAAGTCGTTGTCGTTCACCCACCACCCCGTAGTGTATGCGGGACTGTTGCTTTGATATTACCTATTAATTCGGCTATCAATCCAGTCCCTATACACAGATTGTTTTTCTATAATACTATAGAAAAATATTGCGGGTCCAAGCCCCGAAACCTAACCCTAGCCTTTTAAATCCAGCCCTTTTTTCAGAACCGTACCCGATTTGAAACCCTATTGTAGGTCTATGGATATTGTTATAAAAATGTGTGCACTCGGATTTCGCATATTTTTTCTAAGTTCAATATTACGAAACTGAAAATATCATGTTCAAGAGAGATAATATAATTGGAGTATTAAATAGGAAATCGATTATCAGCTCAAAGCCATTCAAAAGACCTATTAAAACACTTTGCCTGGACCATCTGGGAGGTATGATTAATACCCTTGGGAATATCGATAGCTAGCTTTGGTGCATAATACAGCCTAATTAAACATTGATCTCTGTATTTTTTCATATTTATTTTGTTATTTTTTTACCTTCTTTCTCGGAGTCCTGGCCCCTTTTCATGTCGATTTCTGTGAAAAGCTGGGTCTCCTCTATCGTTGTGGATATGAGTAACGAAACTACAAATCGTACAAATGCCAGGGTTAATTTGAATTTACCGCCGGCACTTGTTTGAGATCGTAAGTTCACCACCAGCTCAATTACACACGAAATGCCTATACCGCCATGCCTGGCTGCATACCGGCCGTGTCCACACAGCCAGTAAATTATATCATAATTTATCGCTGTCCTGCTCTCAATTTCAGCCGCATCTCTGCATCAACAGTTTGGTTGACTAGGTTCCCTGATTATTCCAGATTTATAAAATATAATTCCAAGGTTCCAAAATGTGAAATTTATACGAAAATCCGAACTGTTTGCGTCCGACTGTCCGCTAATTTCACGCTTTCTCACTAAGAAAAATCTAACAGCGGCGCTGACTTACTCGTGCTCAGTACTAGCGCACGTTGACTATAGAATTGATCCAATCTTCTTGGACTTAGCACGGATCAGTTTGTAGAGATTGCCCATATGGTTCATTGGCTGTTGGGGTTTTTGTGGGCAGATTTTGCCAAGTTGGCATATATATTTTGAAACGAATGAAAAGAAGTGCGAAAAAATCTAAAAAAATAAATTGGAAGTCCAGGGGGTGCGTGGGGTATTTTTAAGGAGAGGCAACAGTCGCAATCAAATCACACACTTTTGAAATGACTCGTTTTTTTAGGCCAAAATGAGTTCTGATTTCAGGTCACGCTGGCAGCTTTCATGCATATTAATTGAAATTCCTCTGGGAGTCCCTTCTAGCCCAGGTTCCGGGCGGGGGCAACGGGTGTTAGGAGGGGGTTATAAATCAATCCCATTCTCGAAGTTTGGGGAAGAAGTGTTTGAAGATGTTTTTCTATAATTGCTGAATCAGAATTTATGGGTCCAACCTCTGGGGACTGTAGGGGACTTGTAAAATAAGGGGGTAAAATTAGTACAGGAGTAAAATTTGAATCAAGCAATTGTGTTAAAGTGTACACCAATGTATTTGTCTCATTATAATGATTAAAAAAGGTATAGTTGTCTAGGTTCCGACCTTTGTTAAACATGTACAGCCCTATTAAGTTCCAAGGTCACCTGGGGGATAAACTTTACCCAGTGCTTGCTCGCGTTTCGTCGAACTGTGTCAAATTGTTCTCTTGCCTTATATTACAATGTTGACATTTGGTTTCGTATTCAATGGTCTATATGGCCTCCATTTTTCTGATAAAGTTTTAAAAATATTATTTTTCATTTTATTTGAGAAAAGATTCTTTCTCACAGGAAAAGTACTGTTGTTTACTATAAAAAGAGAAAGGGGGGAATAAACCCCTAGTTTGTTTTTGGCTAAAATGCACCTGTTAAATAGATTGCACAATAAGGGAAATGGGAATCCCAAGATGTAAACTTCCCCCACGGTTATATATGGCAAGTGATGTGATTCATGTTATGTTTTATGGCATGAAGATGATGTAATGATTATTGTTGAAAGGGAATTCTAGTCTGAGAAGTTAAATAGTACTTGTGACTGAAGGACTGGGCCGCAGTTGAAATCAGGAGCTAACTAGAGCGCTGGAGCTATACAGTAGAATTATACCCTAGTTTTTACTCTATACAATTATGGTAGATTTGATTTCTACATCTAGTTCCATGATTTAATGTTTTGGATGCCGCCGGAGTTGATAGCTAAATTGTCCGCTGTCGTCATTTAGCCAAAGAGCTTCAGTTTTCGGAATCAAAAAAGGAGTTCCAATTTATGGTCCTATATGAGGACATAGCGGAAAGGACTGATGTGGATATTACATGGGTTTTATTATTGTGGACATTAGCGATCGTCCGAGGAAAGCCCCGTCGTCTTGAACTGATGGACAAAAGTTAACTTCAGACTGAGAAGATTCCAATTGTTATAATACCCGAGGATTTATAAGCGCTGACTCGCCATGCTGTCATTTTGGAGTCTTCGCTTTGCTCTGTGAGGGACAAATAGTGAAATGCAACGCTACTTTTAGTTGGAGACAAATGGACTCTGAGTAAGATTAGAATGTAAGTGTAATTTTGAATTGTATAGATAATGTTACTTTGGACATACCAAATTCTTGACCAATTACCAAACATTAAAATATGTCGATCAATATAAAATTTCAGATCCATGTGCACAAGGCTCATTTATTTGTTGTTTGAAAGGTATTGACCTTTGACGTTAGGGGACCGTCTAACAGATTTGGGGGGCTCCGTCCTGGGAATTGAATTGAGATAAATTTGAGCATTGATTGTTCAGGATTAACATTACACGTGTGCTAAGTAGTGTAAACATTGTGCACATTTGGCCATACAACATTTTGGGTGATTTACATGTACTACTTTGTAATTTGTTCACGTTAATATATATTGTGTTGTAGAGTACAATCACAATGGATTTTGATCCAGAAGTTCATAGGCAAATAACTTGGGAGAAGTTGATTGATTGATAAAGCCAAGCCCTAGTTAATGAAATTAAGCAGAAGCATTTTATAGGACTGAGGCAAAAGAAAGCTATCAAAACAAAAAAACTAAAAAATTAAAAATATTTGATTGAAAAATTTGTCCAGGACGATGTTTGGATAGTCATATTTGGATAGGATATAAGAGGTTCTGGAACAGGGTCACAAGTGATGGCCGTAAAATGAAAGAGCTTGATCTAAAAGAAAAGGAAATGAAATTGACTTGGAAAAAGAAAGTTCATGCAGATGCAAAAAGAAATGCTTGCCAAAAAGAATGGAAATGCAAATGTAAATGAAAACAGAAAGAAATAGAATTGCAATACAAAAGGAAATGAAGAAAAGAAATGAGATGAAACAAAAGAGCTTGAAGCTCAATTAAGAGTTATAAAATTTGAAGCAACAACAAGGCTATACTAGCTCATCAGACTCTTCAAGCCGTCTGGGTTGGATGCGGGCGAAAAAACAGTGCCTTGTTCCCACAATTTCATCAGGAACAAGAAGTAGACAAATCCTTCTTCACACTTTGTGAAAATTGCCAATAGCTTGAAATGGCCTAGTAGTCTTAGACCTTGTTGCTACAGTCAGTGTTCATTGTAAGCCCGAGAATATATTCGGCCATGTCATTAGACAGAGGTAGTGATTATGACGAGGTTACGCAGCATTCCAAAGCAGATGAAATTGGCAGGGCCGTCGAGAGAAAATGCGGGCCCGGGGAACCTTTGAGTTACGGGCCCCCTTTTATAACCTCAAATTCGTTTACAGACCCCCATAGGGGGTGGGGGATTTTGAAGTTACAATGGCTGCGAAGCGGCCATACGCCACGTCAGCGGCACGGGGTTGTGGGAGCTGTATAATGTTGTTGATGCAACTTAATGTGTGTTTTTTGTTTGAATTATTCTAGAGTGTTTATGGAGACGGCCCAGGGTGGTGCGGGTCCGCGCGAAGCGCGTAACCCTTGCACTGGTTCACTTTCCAAACACTTTTCTTATGAAAATTTTGAAACTTTTTAATGATAGAGGTATGATAACGTTATAAAAGTAAAATATAGCTGTTTTTTTGTTTCAAATAATAATAGAAAGTTTCATAGAGTTATATATGAAGCGGCCGGGGATGGGTGCAGGAACGAAGCCGCGGACCCTTTCAAGTTCACGTTCCACTTTTCACATTTTCTCATGTATATTTGATAGAACAAATTTAAATTGGTAAGTATGTCCAGTTTATATCATGACCAACCGTTTTATAAAACAAAATTTGTGTAAATGTTTTCAAACCAAGAGAGGCCCTGCACTAAATTATTAACCGCGCGTAGCGGAAAAATGGAAATTTCGTAGTTACAGAGTTTTTCTCAACGTAAGTAGGTATCATTCTCGCAGGAGGGAAACGGGCCCCCTGTACTCCGCCAATGCTCTGTTTCTCTCTCTCTCCATCCCTGTCTCTCACTTTTTCTCCCTCTCTGACTTGTGTCACAACTGCAAGGGCTGAACTTTTTTTTTACTAGCCCCTAGGACCCCGGGCCCCTTATACCCCGGGACCGGGGTCAATTACACCCTTTGTGGTTGACCCCCCCCTCTTCGGCGGTACTGTGAATGGTATCGCAGAGGCATGAGACAAAAATTCAGGTCTTGTCAGAAAAAGGATCACCAACGCCACGTTGATTTGCCCTGCGTAAAGGAGCAAATTTTTGATCGCTGGCTTCTCTCAAAGAAGTCGGGCACAATTTTGGTCACTTAGGGTATTTGATGTTAGTTGAAGAGTTCCAAACAGTGTCTACCATCCAGAATCAAAACACTCTGGATGAAAACAAAATTGACAGTTTGGCGTGAAGCAGCCGTAAAGGCCGCTACATGCTTTGACGTCACAAACTAAGTCTACAGTAGGCCTAGAGCAAGAATTTACTAGGTACAACATACAACAATAAATACGTCGGGTTTCACCCAGCTTCTCATGTGTAGCACTCAGGAGGGGAATCCCATCCAGCCGGTTCCCATGAAAAGTGGAGTAAAGAAAGTAATGGTGCTTAATCAAAAGCATGGGATGGACCCAATCGCAGTTCACATGCCATCACTGTAACAAGCCAGGACAATACAATGTCCACGGTGTTGGGAGATACATGGCTATCCCCCAAATGGAGAAAGCCAAAAGTAAGTCAAAACCAATAGGTTTTGCCAGTTACTTTGGGGTCAAAAGTTCATTCTTCCATTCAAAAACAAGAAATCCAAAAGGGAATGGACACAGAAAAAGTAAGGATGACTTTAAGAAGAGTCCTTTTGTTTTGGAGGGAGTTGTGTCACTTTCAGGTGATGATAGTTTAGATCCAAACCCATAGAATCATGCGGGACACGTGCTTCGCACATCCATGATATTTGAAGATGCACTTACATTCATACTTGCGAGTTTTTCCACAGGAACTAGTGCATTGATCAGAGGGATAGGTAGGATTGTATTAGTGTCCCTGCTTCACACAAATGAATTTGAAATCAGACTTGGT
>JAMKCH010032504.1:0-16113 GCA_023653785.1 Ophioderma brevispina
GCGTAAGATATTTTGGAATAAAAGCGGGGGGGGGTTGGATTTTTGTTCGGGCACAAATGCTCGTACCATAAAAAGACCCGGTATAGCTGCAAATGCGGAATACTCTAGGGGTATCAAATTCCAATAATCAGTTCTAGTCCGCGGCTAGGGTATCAAATTCAGTTGTGATTGTGGACTGGTTCAATGATACACATAACGGAAAATTTAAACAAAACATATCAGCAAAATAACCCTGAGTGTGTATTTTTCTAACAGCCTAGCACACAAGTCATGAATTTTTCTTGTATATTGGGCCAATTGGCTATTTTAAAGGTATTGGTTCACGTATTGAGAAAACGTCCCGCACAGGGCTTTTGTTGGGGGCTTATGATATTAAGGCTATACAAAATTGGTCCTCTTATTAAAGGTATATTTTCACTAAGAAAATAGTATAATTTCAAAAAAGCTGGTGCCCGCTAGGGTTATTTCACTGCCCCAAAATTGGTCCCATTAGAAGTCAGTTTCAGGACCCCTGGGATGAGCATTCGGGTACCACAACAAACCCCCAACCACACACACACACAGTGGATAAAATCTCGCTTTAAAAAGATATGCACGCCAGTCGATGGGGTAGTATACTGCAAAATTCATTGTATAAATCAACTTGGAAATTCAAAAAACCGATTGGTCCTTGACCTGGGATTAACGCTCGTGCAGGGACACGATTATGTGAATGTAAACATCACAAGCTATCCATTTCTACTTGTATCCAGCGAAAATACTCATGAATTTATTGCATTTTAGACCACAGTAATATATAGCCCAGTGCAAGTACATACAGTATAATGTACAGCGTATGGGTATTCACAGCGTATAAGCTAGGCATATTACGGTATACGTATCATCACTAAATCAGTCGCAAAATAGCCTGGAATACACTCGATTACTTCTACTCACAGATAATTTTAGGCAAAACGGGCAACATACTCCACAGGAATTAAAATGACTTGGATTTTTTAGATATTGACCAGAAAAGTACTTCATAAAGACGTCCATGTTACTCATCCCATAGAAACCTGTGCAACCGAGTGAATGTTTTGCGTAGAGCAAAAATGGGGGGAAAAACCGTGGCTGTGCACTCCGGTATCTTCAACGGCTACTATCTCAATCGCGTGGAGACCGCCCTATCCGTGTGTTGAGGGGGAAACAGATAGTGGAGACAGCCAATAGCCCCAAAAATTTATATGCAATTTTTTTCAAAATTTATGTGGTCATTTTAGAAAATTGTGCACCAAATGCACAAAAATAGGGGTCTTTGGGTGAAAATGTTCACAATTTCCACAAAAGGGATCTTTAGGGATGTGGTTTTTTTAAAACTTTCCCAAAAGTGGTCTTGTGGGTAACCTTTCAAAATATATGGGCTTTGGGTGAACAGCCTCGGTGCTGAAAATTGGGGTCTTAACAGCCTTACCATACCCCGTTACCCCCCCCCCCCTCCCCTCCAAGATGGGAGTGCCCCCCCCAATATTAGTTATTACCCGGACCATATGGTGCCTTGATGCCCCTCGTGTCATCAATTTCTTGTCTTTATAGTACTTAAAGTAGCATATGTCAACAATAATAACCAGCACCAAATTAAAATTTATCCGGATGTCGGCAAGGGGGGAGGAGCCTCAAGGAGACTTAAAGTGTTGTAACGAAATCAATAGGATATTTGTTGGGTTTTTTTTACAAAAACACAAACATGTGCCTGATTGCATCGCGTGATTGGTCATAAATTGCCGTAAGGTTACTTCATAAGGGTAGGCAAATTATTTTCTAAGAAGTACCAATCAATAGTCGTCTCATTTACAGGCATACACAAACCACAGTAGTCAAACATGACCCATATACGTGTACTTGAGGGGAGTCTAGCTAGAACTAGCTGAAAAATATGTGCCAAAATTGTCGTTAATCATTATAGGCCTGGTGTGGTTGCGATGGGGCTAGCACATAGAGGTCTTCACCTTTGGAGTAGCAGCCATCTTGCAGGGAATGGCAAAGTCCATTCCGAATTTCTGGAGACTTCTAAATCTAAAGAACGACATGGATGTTGGATATGTATGTGTGGTAACTTACTACCGAATAAATGCACAAATGACTTCACAAAACTTGTGAGGTTGTATAAATGCAAGCTTTATCACATGGACGACATGTTGGGTGACACGCTGTATGACATATGACCCTTTAGGGACACAGTTAAGATAACAATGGCACGGCTGCTTCATGAAATCATACGTATGTAGGTTACTACATTTCCTCCACCACATGGTTAAAATGTCAAGTTATCAACCATTTTAAATATCCACAATCAATCAAAACCCTAGACTCTATCATGCAATGTCCAATGTCTTATACCATCCAAAAGCAAGTTTGGGGATGGCTCACACTCACTACAGGTTTCTTTGTAAATCTTTTAAAACTCATCTCAAGATTTCAATTTCTCAAACTCTGGCCAAAAAATACCAAAAAGTTGTTGATCTGTAAAATGTTTTACATTTTACAAAAAATTAAATCTTTAATAAAATGAGTTCAGTTGCTTCAACATCGGATGAATTTGGTGTAGATCTAATAATCCACAAGTGTGACAACAGTCAATTTCTACCACAAAATTTGCCCGAGTCACCAATCATATTCAATTTTGTGTTGGTTGTTTTGTTTTTTGGTAAGTATTGTTTGTATTTGTTGACAAGGGTATCCATTTTATCATCATACCCAAACCTTAGTGGTGGTTTAAACCAAGAGAAGATACAGTAGCTTCCCACAATGCATTTCTTCATTGAAGTTTTTGTACAGGTTGCCATGTGGATCGTTAGAGATGAAACGCTCTTAAAATGCAAGTTTGTGATCAGTTACTGTCAATTGGAGCCATGTTTCATCAATAAATCGCCCCACATCAGTAGTACCTGTACAAAACCTCCATTGGAAGCAATGCATTTGGGAAGCTATTGAAATCTTATCTAACCTGTCTATTGATCTGCGGACACTGTTATCCTGGTGACAAACACCATTACCCTACTGGTGTCCGGCCTCATCTTGTTCATTGTTTATTCCTCCCCCACAGGTTCATGACTAAATTTGGGAAGTCAAAATCTTGGTTTAAACTCAGGGAGGGTACATGTACCAAGATCACCGTCATTTTTACGGTAGCGATGATCAAATGGCGTTTCAATATGCGACCATCAAACAGCTCCACTTTGTAAGACACCGATCCAGTTTTGGCTGTGACATGTCCAGGAAACCGCCGTGGACCTTTAGAGTAGTTACGGGCACAAAACTGCATCACCAATATGGAAGAAACGATATTGGCCTTTTTATTGTGATGCTTAGCTTGTCCAATTGCTTTTCCTGCAACGCGTATGAGCCAAAATTCAGGCCGTGTCATATCGAGTTGTGAGCGTATTTGCCGTTTCATTAACAGTTCTGAAGGTGACTGTCAGTTGGGCGTGGGAGGGGTGATTCCTGTACTTCAGCAAACAAAAACGTGCTATTTTTTGTTTCAAGCGAGGATTTATCGGTCATTTCTTCATGGCCTTTTAAAGTTTGCACTCCACGCTCGCAACCCATTGGAGGAAGGGTGGAAGGGCGCTGAAAAACGTGTTTTAATACCATTGCGTTTTGTAAAATTCATCGAATTCCGCGATTGTAAAAGCAGATCCATTGTCAGAGACAATTGTTCGTGGAAGTCCGTGTGTAGCAAACACTCTACGGCGGTGTCAATCGTGGCTTGCGATGTAGTGGATTGCATTATCTGTACGTCCATCAACTTACTGTGTGGTCTCGATAATCAAAAAATTTCTACCCATGAACGGCCCAGCGAAGTCTATGTGCAGTCTACCCAGGGTCTTGGGCCATTCCCATGGGTGCAACGTAGCCATCGGTGGAGACTTGCGGTTGACTTGAACAATTTGCTACACTGTTCATTAGGAATTAAGTCCCTGTCAATAGATGGCCACCATACATAACTTGGGGATAGAGATTTCATCCGTGACATCCAGAGGAGTGTAGTGTAATTCAGTCGACATGGTGTGCGACATTGCGGTGGAATTACTACCGCGAATCCCAAAATTATGAGCACGAGGTGCTCCTCAGTTCCTCTTGACGTTGAAGTATGGCTGGAATCTGCTTATCAAAAACATGTGACGGCAAACCATGCAGGACAAAAATGTTTCATGGGGCTCAGCACAAGGGTCACGTTGGGCCAAGTTTATTCTCTAAGCATTTACTGGGGTAGATTCCATCATATCAAACAAGAGTACTAGTCCCAGGTGCTCTTAACTGCTGATCGTGACTCTTGAGTGGAAGACGACTGAAGGCGTCCGCGTTTGCGTTAGAAACTCTGCTCTGTAAAATCAATTTGTAGTGATACCCAGACAGCGTCAGACACCATTAGGGAGTCGCGAGGATGCATGTGCGGGGTTTGTCTGTGCTCACCAAATTAGTCCCAACCAAGGTTTGTATCCGAGTCACCACAAACTGAGTTTCCGTGGAGTATGATGGAAGTGTTTAACCGCAAACACCACTGCAAGACCTCTTTATCAAGGTGAGAATAGTGCGTCCGACAGGTGTAGCGTTCGCGTTGCGTAGGTATGGTCGCTCACTGCGTCAGCTTCTCGGGGCAAGACACAGCTCATACGCCATACGGACTTAATCGCATGACACAACTACGGGTTTAGTACTGTCAAAGTGTACTAAAACTTCTGCTGATGCCCATTTGCGTTTGCAGGTTTCAAACGCTTCCTGCTGAGGCTTGCCCCAATTCCATGCACAATCTTTCCTAACAGGTTGTGTAGGGGAGCCAGCGCAAGGTTGACAACGGTGGGAGACTTCCATAATAATTGACAAGTCCCAGAAAGGACTTCAGTTCAGTAAATTAGTAGGTGCCGGTGCTTCCACGATCGTTTGACTTTGTCATGGTCGGCTGTAGTCATTTGGATGAAATGCAGGGTCCCAGATAAGTAAATTCAGGCGCCAAGAATACACACTTATCTCTGCGTAGACGAGACCGGCTTCTTCAAGGAAGTGGCAAACACTTTCTCGAGATTTGCTTTGTGCTCCGCGTCATTGTTTCCAGTTATTAGCACATCATCTAGAAAACACAAAGCATGTGGAGTCTGATGCAAGT
The DNA here is from genome assembly GCA_023653785.1 of Ophioderma brevispina. Lineage (NCBI taxonomy): Eukaryota > Metazoa > Echinodermata > Ophiuroidea > Amphilepidida > Ophiodermatidae > Ophioderma > Ophioderma brevispina. The sequence goes on from JAMKCH010032504.1 coordinate 5,144, forward strand.
TATCCATTACTCTTTGGAAGAGCGAGGGCTCTGTAGAGATTCCAAAGGGAGCCTAGTATACCTATATCGACCCTGGGAGTTAATTGTACAGAGTTCACGTGACTTCGTTCATCTAAACTGAAGTTTTGCGTACGATGACTCAAATATAATTTTGTGAATGATGTACACCTGAATCTTTGCAAACAATCCTCAACCGAGGAAGGGGATACTTGTCTGGCATATACCGGATTCACGGTCAACTTGAAGTCACCGAATTTCTAATTTCACCAGTTCTTTAATGACCGGAAAACAATTGGTGCGGCCACTGAGAAAATGGTACAATTCCAACACTACATCCCTTTCAAGGCGGTTTATTATCTTCTACCTTTGCCTAATACGCGAAAGGCACTGGACGTGCTTTGCCAAAGCGCGGCTGCGCATTTGGTTCAACAGCAATGTATACCTTATGGCCAACCAAGGTACCCCAATCATCCGCAAAAAGGATCATGTTGGACATGACATTTTCTGCTGTGTCAACTTGTTGACATGCACTATTTGTTTCCAATCTAGCTGGAGTTCAAACAACCAATTTCTACCTATTAAGGTGGGACCACTGCCCTTGACAACATACAGGGCAATACTTTTCTTGATCATTATGTGTGACCTCAACCATGACCTTCCCATAATTGGTAGCCTTCCCTAGGTATGGGTACAAAGTATACTCAGAATTAGTAAGGCAATTTCTCTTGACACTAGTATCCCTTGTATGCGTGCATCACTGATTATGCAAAGCCTGATCACAGTGTCAATTCCATGACAATATCAACACTGTTGGTTTCACTTCCACACACAATAGGATCCTGAACACGTGACCTGAGGATACGCAACGATTACATGCCATAAGAATAACCGTCGACATACCATGTACTACTATTACAAGGGCAAGGGTCACATTTGACTTCCGGACCCTGCACCACCAGGCGGTGGTGGCCTCCACGACTTTGACTACATAATTTGATTGGGTACTAGACTTTACTCTTGTTTGCATATCATGAGCAAATTTTCTACACACTGACTTAATATGCCTTTGTTTTGACAGTAATGACACTTCACATGTTTTGCCCAACACTCTCAGGTATATGGACCCTTTTATCACAGCGAAAACAGCGCCCTTACTTCCCCAACGCTCGAGGGTTGGACTGTGAGACTGCGATTCGACACGATTTTTTTTTTGTTTTTTTAAAACGCTGAGGCTTCAACTTGTGTACTGTGCCTGTTGTGGGTGCCACGTTAGGTCCAAGTTGTTTGAATGCTGTTCAGCTAATGTGTATGTATGGGCCAATAACTGCTTTATCAAGGGTCAACTTATCTCCCTGCGTGAGAAGACTTTGGTGATACGGCATCCTTTTGTCCACATACGAACCTATCGCGTAACATTGTGTCCAAGTTATGACCATTAATCACATTTTCTGCTAAACCTCTGAGTTCAGCCACATAAGTTGACAATGATTCCCCTTGCTGTCGGTACCGGCAGATTAAATTGTACCTTCAACAATATACTTGTCGAAGGCACATAATGTTTAGCATTGCCATAGGCGTAAATCCGGGGGGATGGGGGTATAAATCCCCCACAAGATTTGATGAGGGGGATGGTTCATAATAACAATCACCCCCCCCCCAATGTGATGCCCTTTCATGTGTTTGACCAAAAATAAAACTCATACTTTCCATTTGTTGTGACACAATAACGCAGTTTATAAAACGTGTGCGTAAAATTTTCGCGCGCTACGCGCGCATTTTGTTCTAATTGCACTTACATTTAAAGAGTTAGCTTCTAAAATGGCAAAAATTTAGAGCGACTCGCGCGCACAGTGCCATGATGGATCTTTCAGCAAAACCAGTTGCAGTCATAAATTATCATCAACCCCATCCCCCCAATTCAAAAAGGAAATTTACGCCACGGTGATGCGTCCGTGATTTCTTTAAACGTGCACTCCGGCGGTTTCTTTGGATACAGAGTTAGTGCAAAACAACGCGATGTGGTAGTCCAACAACAGAGTTCAAATTGCACGCTTCCGCACCTCGTCGGATATTGCATTTGCTCGAAGTATTGTGAAAGTCGGTCTACGTATCTGTCCCAAGTTTCCGTCTTGAAATGGAATCAAACTCGCCTATGGAGCCGTAGGTTGCCATTTTCAATTTTTGATCCTCGTCGCCAACATGTGGTAACTTACTACGAAATAAATGCACAAATGACTTCACAAACTTGACGACATGTTGGGTGACACGCTGTAGACTATGACTGTAGGGACACAGGCTGTTTATACAGTAATGAAACAATGCATCGGCTGCTTCATGAAATCAATACGTATGTAGGTACTACCAATGGGGTGAAACGCATTTCAAAACCAGTCGTTGTCCGGCTGGGCGCTGACATTTTGAATATTTGGCACGGAATAATTATCAGTTTGGGTGCTTGTATAAACACATAATGTCAATTTCGATACAAACAATCCGCCAAAATATCAGGTGTGGTGGTTGGGTGGCTATTGGGTGGTTAAATTTGTCCTACCCATGCCACACAACGAATGAAATGACACATCAGTCGTTAAATAAACCGCCTCAATGATACATCTTTTCCCTAAGCGAGCATTGAATTATAAAAAAAAAAAGAGTATCGGAGCACAATGATCCATGTTACACTATTTTTACAACTGGCCACCTCTCACACAATTATTAATTTGTATCACTACCGATTAGTGTTATGCAAAGCGGCACCCAAGGTATGTGGAAGAAGCGGAGGTTGCCATTGCTTCTATTTGTGGTACTATAGGTTTCTTGTTTTGTGACCATTGGTACTAAGTATAGAACATAATGAGTCACGCAAGCCACCCCCCCCCCCCATGTGGCAGGGAAAGGTCGACATCTACCGCCGCCTGCGTGACTTCCAGCTGAGACTAATAAAAGAGTTGTCGTTTAATTCGCTGCCAAACCCCCTAATCCCCACGAGTGTGAGCACGCAATGCAAAAAATCGCGAAATTGTGCAACTTAACCATTTTTTACAAAATTTCTAAAGGTGTCCTCGAAAGTATAGGTCACCATTGAGTAGAAATAAGTTCTATAGAGATGACAGTTTTGTTTTGAGATGGACACCCCTAGGTTTTAATGGCATTTAAATTTGCTTGCATCAATTAGTCACGCTTACAAGCATGTTGGTGCAGATTGGCGCTGCCGATTTCAAGAACCCTAGGCCTGCTTGCCAAGTTGAATCGTTGTTACACCATTGTAACGTGTATATGGCCTGGGGTATCGTTCAGTAATGTGTTGTAACACCAATCCTAAGGCAGTCAGTCTTGGGTCACAGTGACACAATCGATAACCGTAGAAATTGTCGTACGAGGTCAGAAGGAATGGATTTGAAAAAAACAAAAGACACGAGGTCCGTGGCTCTTGTTTGATTCCCCACACAGGTTGTCGTGCAATTAAGTGAGGTTTTTCGCCATGTTAAAGTATAGGGGATTCATGTTAAAACTGGTAATCTATGTGAACCTAACCGTGAGGTCTCGATTTCTCAAAACAGTTACAGCTTCACGTGCACAGAACTTTTTAAAGATAAGATGTCCCTTTATATTGATTTGGCCAACTTTAAATGATGTGGGGCTCCTGAATTTGTTAAGACACGCATATTTAAACACGATTTTTCACTTTTCATCCTGTTTTTCAACCCAAAATATTCATTATTATTATAATTATACCATCTGAGGTATGAAGTAGACTTTTTAGCAACATTTCTGCAATATTTGTAAAAAGTAAACCACCGTATTTACGAGCCACCAAAACGAAGTTGTTTCAAACGTTTTATACCAACCGGGAGAGGTCAGCGCTGCACCTTGGTTTCATGTGAAAAGGAAAATAAAGCATTCCAGTGGACCTGCTGTCTGACTGAAGAATATTACGCGAAACCTACCGTATATCCGGGGGGGGCGGGAAGGATCACATAATGAAAATGGATATGGGTGCCGGGTATGGTTTACGGCGGGCGCTTCCAAACCCGGGGCATTCGGTGACAGAAAGGACTCTGAACCAATAGGGGCTAATAGATGTATTTGGGTGTGAGAGACAGCAAATGCCCCAAGATATTAATAGGGGGTTTTTCGGGTGACAACTTTGTATGCCCCAAAAACAATTTTCCAAAACATGTGGACAGAACATCAAATTGACTCAATCCTGTATGCATGTGTTGTACTGTGTGTGACGCGTATTTGTTGTAATTGTGTCCTCAGGGAATTACCATTGACACGATTGTTGGCGAAACATATGGGTCGTAATATGTCAGTGGGAAATTCAAAACTTGCCAGACAAATTTATAATCTCTAGTTTTATCCTCATCTACATGATAGAGGAGATGGAGAGCTCTACACAATTAAAGATGGTCATGTTGAAGGGCCAGGATTCCAAGAAGAATGTAAAAAAGAATACAAATAAATATGAAAAATACAGATTATCGGTGATTATAACTCACCACTTCTCAAACTTCGCGGCAAAAATAATGCTTCCAAACCTAATACCTTGAACATAGGCGCCATGGCTGCAGAGCTATGCGCTATGTACACAGTCAGGCGCACCTCTACGCCATTACCGCAAACACCCTACTTCTACCACAGCCAGAACCATTGCACATCTGGATGATTTTAGACGAAGGCAATTCTCTGAATCATGCTTAGTAGCACTGGTCTTTATATAAGCAAGCAAAGATGAATCACAATCACCCCCATGTTAGTGCTTGTGTAACCCCTATGCCCTACAATTCAGAACTGATTAACCTTAATACTAACCGGGTGATCTGCATCCAAGGCTACTCCATACGTCAGCACTCTGTTAGTACAGAAATCAAATGCGATATTTTACGCGGGAACCACTTAGTTTCCTCAGATCTCCTGTGGTCACGTTTTAAAACAAAATAAAAATTCATTTATATATTAAACTAAACGAGAGTAAACTCAATTCGCGACGAAAGAAAGCGAAGCGGGATTCGAAACAGTGATCTCTGGATGATTGCGAAACCGTTGTGCTCTACCAACTGAGCTATGCAGCCTTGGTTTGCCGTTGAGTCCATAATGCCAGCCATCATTTTGTGACCGTTCTTACGCCACTGGGGGGGGGGGGGGGTTCTTGGATTTTGGTTTGGGTACCCATGTTTGTTCCAAAAAAGTGGAACTAGCTGCAAACCGCTTGGGGTCTCAAATTCAAAGTTTTAGTCCCACTATAGGGTATATCAAATGATTTCAAGTTAGATTGATGACTGGGTTCATGATATAAAATTAGGAAAAATGAACTTAAACATGTAGCAAAAGAACCCTGAATATGTATTTTTTTCATTAAAATAGCATAAGTGTTATTTTCTTATTAGACTTACGAGGGGTTCTTTACAGCTACATTTTTGATTCACGTATTGAAAACAGGTCCCTCTGGGTATAATTTAGGGGCAAAAATGGTCCCGTGATATTTTCACTGGAAAAATGGGTAATTTAGACGAAAAACTGGTCCCGACAGGGGTATATTTTCATGGAAAATGGTCATGTTAGGGATAACTTTCAGAACCCCTGGGAACAAGCATGGGTACACAACAAACCCTTGAGAATCGTCCCTATTATTATTATTGCTATTAGTGTTTCCTTACCTTCACACACAGAAGTCTCGAGTTCCAAAGACGCCTGCATATAATCACATCTGCTTTTGTAACTTCAAAATGAGCTTATTGAGTAGCTCGCTGCGCGCTTCGCTGTCAATTTTCTCTGCTTCTTCACAATGCCAGCATCGGGTGCTTGAAGATCGATTGAAAGATAGACTGGCTAGTCAGGTAGCAGAGGGCGTCCACTATATGTGAGTGGAAAGCAGAGATTTGTTCAGATTTGTTTTCGTTTATTTCGTTTGTGTTTGTTTCCAAAGCTGGTTAGTCTATGTTTTTGTATTTCATTTATACTTTTCTTTGCGCCCCTGTGGTAGGTTTATAGGGGTCAAGACAATATGCACTATAGTACATTTAAAATAAGTGAGACTCCGCAATTGCACATTGGATGGGGTTCAATACGGCCATGCATGAGAGACTAGGCCCCTTTGTTGCCATTATAAAACAGATGGTGACAGTGGTACAAAAGTTAATATACAGAATCTCTTACGAAGAAACTGAGCATTAGTTATACAATGGCATGTTAAGATGGAATGACTTGTGCCGTCTGTGGCCAGGATGTCAAATCCGCTTTGCGCTGATCTCTGAATACGGTTGGCCCATTGTTTGATGATACATAAAATTTAGTTGTGTTATGCGTGCATCGATTAAGAATACATTATTTCTCCAATGGCTGTGATAAGGAGGATATTTTGCAGCGGTCAAAGGTAAAGTTTTTATATTCAAATACCAACGTTTAATGAAATAAATAACGGTGTTTTCTCGGAAACACCAAAGCTATGTTAGATGTGAAATAATGTTACAGTATTGTAGGGTAATATTTATTACAGCTACATTACTAAAATTGTAGTATGAGGATCATCAACCGTTTTAACGTGGCCCATAAAAAATTCCTCGTACCTCTTACGGGACTGGGCAGACCTAAACTTTAATGAGGTCTCAGGTATTTTGAAAAGTATTATTACTACAGTGTGAGTCAAAAAACCCCTACATTCAGAATTAAAAAAAGTAATAAATAGTTAAGAATGTTTACTCAAATGTTTGTATGGTTATAAAGAAGGATAAACAGGCTTTCAGAAAACGTTTATTGGTGTCATTGGGATTTGGAGGAAAGTTACGCGATTTTGCTGAGGGACTTGTTGGCCGATTTTGAGCCAAAACAAAGATGCATCACTTACAAAGGTAACAGGTTGCAGCAGTGATTTAATGGAGTACAGAATTTAACACCAAATATGTGAAACAATAGAAGGTGGTAGAGTAATTGGAGGAGTATAAAAATAATCCCCCAGAGAGTACAAAAGAAAAGGCTAAGTAAAAAATGTTCATTTCCCAAATAAGAAAGTTAAAATAGCTGGTTTGTACGACCACAGTTTACGTTGTTCAGCAAGATTCATGGTTTTAACCTACAACGAAACTTGGGAGCAACCATAGAAAGTTTGTATTCGCTTGAAAAAAAAACCGCAGGGCGATATTGAATTTTAAAGTTTTTTAATTCCGATGGTTTTATTTTTTTTTTTTGACAGAAAAAAAAAAAAAAGCAAACTTAAGCTGTAGTTTTTCTGCAATTTTATGGACATGAGTATTATACTATTTTGTGCCAAAATAATACCTTAGAGATGTTAAAAACAAAAATCTCTGAGCAGTTTATTACGTTCATGAACTGAGAATTGATATGGGGTGTGATTTTCAATAACTGATCCTTTATGATGAACATGGGTAAATTTAATTTTTTTTGGAAGATTGATTAGTTATTAATTAAAGGAAAAAAGAAAAAAATAAACAATTTTATTCAAACTGATAGGTTTTGTGTCGCAGAAGAAGAAATCGATACCATCTGAAATTGCGTGTGTGAATTTTCTTGCCTATTAATGTGTTATGGTATACGTCGGCGTCAGTCTCTCCGCATTGTCTGGTAAATCGGCCAAACTGAATGTTTAGGTCTCTCCGACCAAAATTGGACATAGTTTCTGAACCAAAGTCGAAAGGGACCAACTAAAAATCTCTGGTGGTAGCCTGTATATTTCTGTAAACAACCAAAGCATACATGAGCAAAAAACAACGTTTAAAAAAAAAACCTTTTTGAGAAAAAATCTTTCCTGAATGTAGGGGTTTTTATTGACTCACACTGTAAAGTTTGTCGGTCCAGGCGATGATCTGTTTTTAATATTTATTCGGGTTTCGCGCTATCATACCCGAGATGACCTTTGACCCAAAAAGACTTTTCTTTTATATGATTTTGACCTTAGATGACCCTAAGACCTTGAAATGACCATTCAAATTGTTGGAATCAAGTTTACTGAACCCACCAAGTTTATGACCATACATTTATACTGATTTGACCGTAAATGGCACCTGTCATTGATCTTTTCGAACACCAGTAGGGGCTGTAAAGGCTTCGAGTGCTGGGGGTCATGGCAGAGTTTCCAGATCATTAATGACCGCATATTGTAGAGGTAGGGTAGATCTATATGTTATTACCCGTATAATAAAGTATGCACCATTAAGGCACTTTTTAATTTAGTTTCACCCAAAAATGTTATGATTATACATGATAAGCCCTTCAAACCATATAGTCCCAATTGGAGTGAAGCACTGATCTCTACATGTGTCGCGGAGATCAGGGGAGTGAAGTCACCTTAGCATTCACAAGGTTCTAATTGACATTTTGGTAATTTTGATATATTGAGCAAAATGAATAAATAATAAATAAAAAGAAATACAATAAAGACAAAGGAAATTTTACCGGAAGTCACAAATTTTAATTAAATGTATGTATAATAATAATTTTAAATCAAATTAAAGACAGAACTACGCGTGCTCGAACCGGGTCCTTCTCGCTATCGCGGCGAAATTTCATACCACTAGATCACAGGAACCGCTTATACGGACACCAGCCAAACGAGCACTAGTGTAGTCTAGTGCGCACTCCGTGGTGTAAAAACGTGATTCCAGAAGGACCGACGACTTAGGTCTCCCAAAAATATGGCACGCTCCACGTATCAAATCATGGCGAGTTTTCCCTCGCATGCCGAGTTTCATGCGCTGTTTATCGAGTTTACCCCGCTATATGTCGAGTTTACAGCGTTTGAACTCTATGTGCCGAGTTTCATAAATCATGTCCAGAATAAATCATGTCCAGAATAAATCATGCCGAGTTTTAAAAAAACTGGACATGATTTTTTTCTCAACATGAGCAAACTCGACATGATTTTGAAACTCGGCATGATTTTTTTCTGGACATGAGGAAAACTGGACATGACTTATGTCAAACTCACCATATAGAGAGCAAAACTCGATGTATAGATGGCAAACTGGACAGATAGCGCTGTAAACTCGACATATAACGCTGCACACTCGACATATGGCGAGGAAAACTCGATACACAGCGCGTGAAACTCGACATGCGCGGAAAACTCGCCATGATTTTGAAACTCGGCATGATTTTTTTCTGGACATGAGGAAAACTGGACATGGTTTATGTCAAACTCACCATATAGAGAGCAAAACTCGATGTATAGAGGGCAAACTGGACAGATAGCGCTGTAAACTCGACATATAACGCTGCACACTCGACAGCGCGTGAAACTCGACATGCGCGGAAAACTCGCCATGATTTGATACGTGGAGCGTGCCATACAAAAAAGAACTTTGTCTCAGCTTCTTTTGGCTAAAAAGCTATGTGCTGTGCTTTCGTTTTTACAAAATAAGCTATGACCTATGCGATACTTTTTTTTAATTTGCGCCGTGGTGCTTTTAGAAATATACAATGTGCCACCCCAATGTACTCCTCTTCTGTTTTCTGTTCCATTGGTTTCCAAATTTTAAGACACACTTCGTGTCAAGCAAGAGTACTGAGTATCCCCTAAATAAAAAATAATCTTAAAAATGTAAAAAAAAAAAAAAATCGCCGCCACCGCATAGAGCTATGAGCTAAATCTAATTTTGAACGCTATGCGCGAGGGAAGCTGAGACAAACTCTTTTTTTTTTGCCTTAGCTGACCTTAAAGGTGCATTTCGTGATTTCAGCACCTTCTGTTTTATTCATTGATCACTAGATATCATTGAGAAAACCTATTCCCAAAATTTGAGCTGATCCCGATCTTGCGGTTTTGTGCTATGAGCAATTGCTCGTTTTCCACGGTCCCATAGGCTACTGTGCTGTAATTTCTGGCAGAAAATACAAAATTGCGAATTTCTTACAGATGCGACCGAATTTGCACGTAAGATTGGGCACACGTGGATTGCTAAGGTTAACGGTTCAGATGATATAAAAATCTCAACATCTTGTAGGTAAGTCGAGGGACGAGGCTGTGGATCACGAAATGCCCTTTAAATAATTACAAGCAGGATCAAGCAGGATCACGTGAATAATATTATATAGTCGAGTTAATTTGTGGGTTTTTTCACTAATTTGTCAATTTATATTTTTGGTTTTTATTTTTTTAATTTCATTTTTGACTAAAAACTTCGTTTTTTTGTTGATATTTTTATATTCTTGCTCTTTATTTAAATATAATTTCCTTTATTTTTCATTTAAATTTATATTAAAATTTTAGTTCTTGTTATTGTTTTATTTGTTTGTTATTCGTTTTAATTTTAAATATTATAAACAGGAAAATATTTTTGTTTGTGTAGACTACTTGTTTTGAATGGGTTGTGGGTTGATATTTGAATTTAAAAACCGAATGACATTTTAATAGGTTAAGTTCGCAAACATTTCAAGCCATATTAAACAGATGTTTTGTAGCGATAATATAATTAGCCATAGTCTATGGTGACAGATGTTGCACTTTCATTCGATTCATCAAGTGTCCTAATTAATTGCTGTTGTCCTGATTATTGGAATACTACGAATTGTCTTATTCTAATTATGATAATTGTTTCGCAACTGCACTGAACCTTCTGTTTAAAATGTTTCTCCTGATTTCTCTAGAATGTCCCACTGCGGGTTTATCGAGCCTAATGCAAGTACAAATGAACGTATGCAGTATCGCTTATTTTCTTGTCACCATATCAGATTCACTTAAAAATATTAGTGTAAATCTAAGCAAGGATAAGTTTAGGTCCGAAACTCTTCTTTGACGATTGCCAAAATGTTCTTCATTGTTATTCTTCGCATTTGCGAAAAGAGCAAATATGTATTTCAACAACTAACTAAAATATAGGGTTACATAATCCACAACAAATTCGCAAATGATCGGTTATTTGATATGGTACAAAATTGCTCTAGACATAGGCAAGATCTTTCCACTCAAGTGGATATATATTCAGATTTAATGGAAAGGTCAATATTTTGCAAAA
>JAMKCH010032505.1:0-18800 GCA_023653785.1 Ophioderma brevispina
ACCATTGTTTTTTATGGGCCAATGTCTGAAACCCAAATCGGCCATTTCGTCCAAATGGTCACAATTAATGACTTTTTAAAAACAAAGTGGAAATTGGACAGAGTTACCGGAATTCGGGGGGGGGGGGGTTGGACATGCCAACCTAGTAGTAACAGTCGACAGATCTACATAACTTCAGGCGTAACCCGAGTGCTAGTTTATTCAAAGACGTCGTAACGGTAGGAGGGCGCTCGTATATTGAACGGTCACACACCAGGATTGGACTAAAGGCTAGGCCAGGTCAAGAATTAAAATCGAAATGACCGTTATTGGAAAGCGCACTGTGTTGCAGCGAGGTTAATCCATAACCTCGACGGTTTTTGACGTCATCTTTTCTTCTAAATTGTCATGATAGTACTAAGATCTTTGAAAAAGAAGGGTTAAGAGCCGATTTTGAAATGGTCACTGAGACAGAGACTGCCAGAATAAATCCACTTGTCTTAGCAGTTCCCTAAAATTACCGTTTGGAACCCCAATGCCCAAGAATGCAGAAGACGCCCCCCAAGGGTTTTTGGTGGTTTCATGTGTTTGCGGCTGCTTTGTGTTGCAGTGGTTGATGACCATTGCTGGAACCAATGAATCTCTATACCATGGATTGGAAACCTGGCTCTGTACGTTGCAACCATGACGGACCAATATTGGTAATCCACGTAATTTACAGTGTTGCCCATTGACAAGTGGATAAGGAGATAGATAACAGGGAGCACAAAATCACAGCCAATTCAGTGAGCTCATTGTATTGAAGTTGTGTGCGTTTGGGGATGGATGTCTCTAAAAAGCACTTGTTGAGATAAAACTTCTGTTAAAAAAGGTGTCTCTGGAATGCTATTGTACTGGTAGACCAAGATGTCAAGCCGGGTTTTTTGCCTTTCCACTGTCACTACACAATACTGTTGTGTAGCAATACATTGTATAGAGTCAGTGCCTGGAACCCAAAATTGGCATTTCTGTCACGAATGGTCAAAATAATGATTTCTTAACAAAAGGGACATTTGGAAGTTTCCACGAAAGGTTTTTGATGGTTCCCGTTGTTTGGAACTGTTTGTGTTTAATGGTTAATTGAGCAGTGCCTGGCCCTCGATTCAACTAGTTATGCACTTCAAAATTGTCAAGAGATTTTCAAGAAAAGTGGACCACGTGGATGGTTTCAGATGGTTTATAATGGTTGCCAGTTTTCGGTTTCTTTGTGTATTAATGTTTGTTGAACATTTGCCTGATTTTTAAACAAAAGTGGAGACTTCGGGATGAGGTTTGGATGGTTTTTCATGTGTTTTCGGCTCCTTGGGTTTCAGATGGTTGAGGACCATTGCATGGAACCAAAATTGGCCATTTCTGTCAGATGGTCAAGATAATATCTGTTTAAACCAAGTTGACACTTTGAAGTTTCTCGGAAGGTTTTGGATGGTTGCTGTTGTTTTTGGCCTGCTTTTTGTTTCAACGGTTGATGACCATAACGGTTACGTATTTGAATGATACGGCCTAGGTTTCTCTGTGAAATAACATAACAAAATTATACACAATAGCCTATCCCGAGATCTCTTTGAAGTTAAGCCGGAAGTTTTCAAATCCTCCCCCTGACCTCTATACATGGCTAGCGGCTCGCACGTAATTGAATAGTCGGTCGGCGATTGATACAACCGAACTTCCCAAGCGACATTAAGCAGGGCAAAACATGGGAGGTCACCGTACTGAGTCCAATTCGAAGTAAATACAAATTGTCGTACCCGCTTGTGATATTTCTTGTATTTTTGAAAAGAAAAATCTGATATATTATGAAATTATGCAGCCCTTCAATGGTGGCCCCTTGGTCCCCTGCCCCTGGCCCCCCGACCCCTACCACCTGAGCCTCCTAGTCTCCCCGGTCTCCTCATCTGGGCCCCCTGCCCCTGGCCCCTGCCCCTTGGCCCCCTTGCCCTCCCCTTTCCCCACCCCCCTTTCAACCCTCCCTTCCCTCCCCGTCTCCTCCCCTTCCCTTCCATCCCTTCGCCCCTTCCCTTCCCTCCACGGCCGGGGGGGGGGGCAACACAATTTGAAAGTGACGATGAAGGTGCGCGTGGACGTTCAAAGTAATGGGGAATCACGCTGAGTACTTTTAAGGAAAAAAGTGGGTCATTATTGTTGAGGATGATGCCACAGAACTGGGGTCAATCGCTGATCCTCTCACATTTTGTGAAAAAAGGGGTAATTCTCGGGCAAATGCTAACCATCAAACGCAGTTTATATTGTTATAACATTTAAAAAACTGCTTTCTGTTAGAGCAGAAATAGAATAAGGGGTCCTTCAGTGACATTTTGAATTGAAAATTTAGACATCAAATGAATTTTAAAAGGGGGTTCTTTCATGACATGTAAAAAGGGGTCTTTCCAGGACAGCAGGGTGAAAAAAGGGGGCAAATCGTGCCGCACATCCCCTCATCTATTTTTTTAGGGAGTGGCCCACCGGTCCCCTCCCTCGTCCCGCCGTCTTTCGTAGGGTGTCGAGGGAGTCATAGACGACTAAAGGGAAGTGAATGTATCATCATTCTTTCCTTCATCCATTCGTGCCTGCATTGTAATTTGCGTAAAAAAAACAAATCCGAGCGCAATTTAGCTTATGTTAGAAACAAGGGTCGGCTCTGGATTTACTGCAGATATTTTATTTATTACCCTCAGGTTGTTCGTTATTTTTTGTCAGGACCATTTTGCTTATTTGGCATTGGTGGCCGGTTGTGATTAGACAAAGGCCGTGGTGTTGAAAAAAAACCTTGATAGGTCCCCGGAGTGTTGAGTAAAGGTCAAGTAACGGACAAGTGCCAGGGAAGGCGTGGCATGATACGGGTTTGTTTGCCCTTCGTATTCATCATATGCGGACAAATGTTCACTTTGAAGCGCCCCCCGCATCCAGATATAGTTCATGAAAATCCCGGACTGAGAACGGTTAGTCGCTCACCGTGGAAAATTGCCGAGCAATAGCTCCAACACCTGCAGACCCCACACGGGTGGAGAATCACGCGGCGAATATAAAATTAGCCTTTTATGTAGGCCGTTCTGACTAAAAACCATGTTTTGTTATTCTGGATAGAGCGCCTAGGTGCTTTAGGCTTATGGTGTTTTGCCTTGGACCCCCTGGATAGGAGTCATCCCCCACCCCCAAGGGTCCTTTTCTGGGGCCATGATAAAATTACTTCCAATTTCCGATAGCTCCGTAAAATGACACACAACAGTGAAAAAACGCTTGCAACACACAATAGGGCAACATTTGGAGGGGGGATGGTAGTGGTCCAACTGCGTGGGGGAGACCAGCCCGAAGGCGCCCTCAGACACAACTCCGTAACAACCCACATCCAGTCTATAGAGATATAGGGTAAGATGGTTTATTTTAACTCCGATATAGTAACAAATACACAATAAAAAATGTTACTCCAAATGGCAAAAGGCGGGTTCAAGGGGAATGTCCCCAACTCTGAGGGGGAACACCCCTCATACATCTGCAGGGCCGACGCATGAGTTAGGGGGGGGGGGGGTCGGACCTTCGAAAAAAGTGGATCTTTTTTCAAAGAGTGACCTTTGTTGCTAAAAGTGGACCTAACCACCTTTTTGGGACTGTTTTTGGACAGTTATTCACAAATGGGCTTTCCTTGCAAAATTCTCTTAAATTTTGGACTTTTTATCAAAAAGTCACCCCCCACCCCTAGTACGCGCGGCTTGGATATATGCAGGCTGGGCTTTGCAGATATCCAGCCCGACGCGGGGGGGGGTGACATTTTGATAAAGGTCCAAAATTTAAGAGAAATTTTGACAGAAAGCCCCTTTTTGGTGATTACTGTTCACAACGTCCCAAAAAGGTGGTTTTAGGTCCACTTTTTAGCAACAAAGTCCACTCTTTTCGAAAAAAACGATCCACTTTTTTCGAAGTCCGCACCCCCCCCCCCAATAACTCCGCTCCGGCCCTGCAGATGTTGGAGGGGTGTTCCCCCAGAATTGGGGACATTAATTGAAACCGAATGTTGCCATTTGGAGTAACATTTTTATTTGGTGTATTTTGCATACTATTTCGATTAAATTAACCATCTTACCCTATATACTTCTATAGACTGGATTTGTGGGTGTTAAGGAGTGGTCGTGAGGCGATTCGTGATATGTCCCCCACAGCAGTGGGAAAATACAATCAAAATCAAAATGTTTGCCATTATTTGGTGCAAGGTTTTTTTACGTTTTTGTGTCGTTTACGACTACGACATTGAAGTAATTTCTATCATGGCACCCACCATAAAAGGACCCTTGGTGGGGGTGAATCCCCAGGGGGTACAAGTCAAAGCACTCAATAAAGCCTAAAAGGCACCTATGGCGGTGCTCCATCCTAATAACAAAACTGGTTTTTGTAGTCAGACCGTCATCCATAAAGGCGTAATTTTATTCGCCGCGGATTCTCACCGTGTGGGGTCTGCAGTTGGAGAGCTATTGCTCGTCAATTTTCCCACGGTGAGAGACTAACGGTTATCATTCCGGGCTTTTCACTACCTTAGTCTACATGATAGCGGGTGGCGATTCAAAATGAAACCTTGTCCCGCATATGATGAATAAGAAGGGCAAAAAACCGTCATCACTGCACTACTTTCAATGGCACTTGTTTTTTTTTTAAAAATCAATGGCGACGTTTAAATTTGAAATTTACTAAATAGGGGAACAATAAGGTTTTTTTTTCACACAAGGAATTGTGTTATATTCACAAACCAGAGCACCAATGAACAAATAAGACAATTTCCGAAAAAATACTAAACCAACTGAGGTAAATCAATAATTATGCAGTAATAAATAAGCAGAAATGTTTATAACATAAGATAAATGCGTATTTGTTTTGTTTTTAGAAATAAAATGAATGCACGAATGATGAAGGAAAGAAGAATGAATAATCTCAAACTTCCCTTTATGATTATGATAATAAATAAAAAAATAAGAAAGAAGTATGGCCGATGGGAAGGGGACCGGGGGACACTCCCTAAAAATAGGTAACGGGGGATTTTCGCACTTATTGACCCCCTTTTTTCACACCTGCCGTCACTGAAAGCCCCTTTTTAACCATGTCACTGAAAGACCCCTTTTTTACTCTCATTGATTTCTCCCATTTTTCAATCAAATTTCACTGAATACCCCTTAGTTCTATGTTCATGCTCCACAGAAGCACTTTTTACTAAAGGAAATGCTGAAGAATAGCAGGCAAACATGAAAAATTATGTTTGGTCTAAATACGTAAAAAATGCCACTTAAATGTGAAAAGCTTTCCGTTAAAATATTCAGACATTTAATTGTTTTTAAACCTCTCATCAATAATATATTGTACTAACTGCACCAATTGCACTACAATATGCTACACAGTGTAAAGTAATACAGCATTTCGGGTGTCTGTATCGCGCCAATTGGGGCAATTATACCGCAGCACATGACTGTGGCATACTTTGTCGGTGCTTCTACGACAACCAATTTTTAATAAATTATTAAGAAATTTCTGTCAAATACAAGAAATATTCACAGTTGCATTGACTTCGCAATGACTCTTACCGTGACCTCTCATGTTTTGCCCGCCACAAAATGGACGCTGGGGAAGTCCGGTTTGTCTCAATCGCCGACTATTTAATTACGTGCGAGCTCGCTATATCCATGTATAGAGGTCATTGGTAAGGCTGGGCTTTGCAGATATCCAAGCCCGTACGCGGGGGCGGGGGTGAAATTTTTGATAAAAAGGTCCAAAATTTAAGAGAAATTTTGACAAGAAAGCCAACTGTTTGTCGATTAATGTTCAAAAAGTCCAAAAAAGGTGGGTTAGGTCCATTTTCGCAAACAAAGCCCACTCTTTTCGAAAAAAAAAGATCACTTTTCGAAGTTCCGCACCCCCCCCCCCCCCATAACTCCTGCGTACGGACCTGCAGATGTCATGGGGTGTCCCCCTCAGAAGTTGGGGACATTAAAATTGAAACCCGGAATTTTGCCATTTGGAGTCAATCATTGTTATTTGTGTATTTGCTAATATTGATTCGGAGTAAATTAACCTCTTACCCTATATACTTTCTATAGACTGGATTGTGGGTTGTTAAGGAGTGTGGCTGAGGGCGATTCGGGATGTGTTGTGTCTCCCCCAAAGCAGTTGGACAAAATAAAATCAAAATCAAAATGTGCCTATACTTTTGGGCAAGGGTTTTTATTTTTTTGGTATTTTGACGACTATCTGACATTGGAAAGTAATTTATTCATGGCACCATAAAACAAGGACCCTTGGGTGGGGGTGAATCCACAGGGGGTCCAAGGCCAAAACACCAATAAAGCCTAAAAAGCCACCTATGGCGCTCCACCATACTAAACAAACATGGTTTTTAGTCAGACCGGCTACCCATAAAGGCTTAATTTTTTAATCGCCGCGGATTCTCACCGTGTGGGGTCTGCAGTGTGAGAGCTATTGCTCGGCAATTTTCCCACGACGTGGAGCCTAACGTTATCAGTCCGGGATTTTCACTGACCTATTACATGGATAGCGGGTGGCGATTCAAAAGTGTGAAAATTTTGTCCCGCATATGATGAATAAGAAGGGCAAAAAAAACCGTCATCACTGCACTACTTTCAATGGCACTTGTACGGTTAAATTTGAAATTTTACCAAAAAAACATATATAAAAAAAATAAGAGTTTTTTTTTTCACAAAAGGAATTGTGTTATATTCAAAACAGATCACCAATGAAACAAATAGAAAAATTCCGAAAAAAATAACGAAACAAACTGAGGTAATATAATAAATATATGCAGGAAATAAATAGCAGAACATGTTATAAAATAATAAATGCGTATTACTATTTGTTTTTTTTAGAAATAAAAGTGAATGCACGAATTGAATGAATACTTGAATGAAGGAAAGAATGGATGAAGAAATCCAAACTTCCCTTTATTATATATGATGAATAATAAAAAAAAAAAGAAAGGAAGTCGAGGGACGACGAGGGGAAGGGGACCGGGGGGACACTCCCTATAAAAATAGATGACGGAGGATGGGCGGCACTACGTGACCCCTGTGTTCAAACATGCTGTCAAAGGAAAGACCCCTTTTTAACATGTCACTGGAAAGGACCCCCTTTTAAAATCTCATTTGATGTCTCCATTTTCAAATCAAATGTCACTGAATTAAATTATTTCTATTTCATGCTCTCACAAGAGAAAGACTTTTTTAAAGGTTTATAACAATATAAACTGCGTTGACTGGTTAGAATTTGCCCGAGAGAATTACCCATTTTTTTCACAAAATGTGAGGTGATCCCGTGGATGACCCCCAGTTTGAATCCTCCTCACCAACTGACCCACTTTTTTCCCTAAAGCTCTCAGCGAATTCCCCTACTTTGAAAGTCCAAATCAGCACATCATCCGTCACTTCATATATGTGTGCCCCCCCCCGGCGTGGAAGGGGAGGGAAGGGGGAAGAAGGGATGGGAAGGGAAGGGGGGAGGAGAAGGGGAGGGGAGGGGGGGTGAAAGGGGATGGGGAAAGGGAGCGGGAAAAGAGGGGCACAAGGGGCAGGGAGGCAGGGGCAGGGGGGGCCCAGAGAGCCGGGGGAGACTCAGAGGG
Source organism: Ophioderma brevispina (assembly GCA_023653785.1). Classification (NCBI taxonomy): domain Eukaryota; kingdom Metazoa; phylum Echinodermata; class Ophiuroidea; order Amphilepidida; family Ophiodermatidae; genus Ophioderma; species Ophioderma brevispina. The sequence goes on from JAMKCH010032505.1 coordinate 7,622, forward strand.
CTAAGGTGGTAGGCAGGGGCCCAGGGGTCAGGGGGCCCAAGGGGCACATGACTGTGGCATAATTTTTCGATAATTATATTAAGGATTTTTTTCTTTCAAATACAAGAAATATTCACAGCGGGAGTACTTACCATGTATGTACTTCGAATTGCTCAGTACGGTGACCCTCCAATGTTTTGCCCTGCTTAAAATGGTCGCTGGGGAAGTTTCCGGTTGTAGCAATCGCCGACTATTCATTACGGGGGGGTGCGAGTCCCTCTATCCTGTATAGAGGTCCGTGGGGGATTTTGAAACGGCATTGACTTCAGAGAGATATGGGATTAGGATATCTGGTGTATAATTTGTGTATGTTACTTTACAAGAAACCTCGGCAGTCATCACTCAAATACGTACCGTTAATGGTCCGCAACCATTGGAACAAAAAGCAGGCCAAAACACCAGACACCATCCAAAAACCTGCCGAGAAACATCCAAATTGTCAACTTTTTAAAAATATTATTATCTTGACCATTCTGGACAGAAATGGTCATTGGGTTCCAGGCAATGGTCATCAACCACTGCAACACAAAGGACCCGAACCACATGAAACCATCCAAAACCTTCATCCCGAAGTCTTCCCTTTGTTTAAAAAACAGCAATGTTCAACAAACATTAATACACACAAAGACCGAGAAACTTGGCACCATTCATCAACCTTGAAACCATCAAAGTGTCCACTTTTCTTTAAATTTTACTTTAAATTACATTTTTGAAGCAAAATGTTGAATGAATGGCCGGCATCTCCTAACCATTGAAACACAACGCCGGTCAAAACACCGGGAAACCATCCAAAAACCTTTCGGGAAACTTCCAAGTGTCCACTTTGTAAAAATCATTATTTGACCATTCGGGACAGAATGGCCACTTTGGGTTCCAGGCCTGATCTCTATACAATGGATTGGCTACACAACAGTATTGTATATAAGATGCATAAGCAACGGCCGGCATCTTGGTCTCCAGTACAATGCATTCCGAGACCTGTTTAACAGAAGTTTTTTCTCAAGTGGCCTGTTTTTGGAGCAGCCATCCCATACGCACACAACTTCAAATACATGGCTCACTGAATTGGCTTGAATTGTGTGCTCTGTTATATCTCTTATCCACATTTCAATGGGAAAACACCTGTAATGACCAATATTGCCGTCAGTGGTTGCAAGTCCAGAAGCCCAGTTTTCCAATCCATGTATAGAGATCATGGTCCGGCAAGGTTCCTCACCCATTGCAACCCAATCGCCGAAACACATAAACCATCCAAAACCTGGGGGGCGATCTGCTCATTTTGGGCATTGGGGATATCCAACGGTAATTTTAGGGAACTGCTAAGAAAGTGGATTTATTATGCAGTCCTCCTGTCTCGTGACTTTCAATCGCTCTTAAACCTTCTTCAAAAGATCTTAGTATATCATGATAATTTTAAGAAAAAAGTATTGACGTCAAAATCCGTCAGTAATGGATAACTCGCTCAAACAGTTGATTTCCAATAACGGTCATTTGATTTTAATTCTTGACCTGGCCTAGCTTTAATCAAGCCTGTGTGTGACCCGTTTTTTCAATATAAGATCGCCCCCTACCGTTACGTCTTTTGAATAACACTTAGCCCCGCACTCGGGTTACGCGTAGTTGATGTAGATCTGTCACTGTTACTAGGTTGGCATGTCCACCCCCCCCCCCGACATTCCGGGAACCTCCAAGTGTCCACTTTTGTTTAAAGTCTTATTGTGACCAAGTTGGACAGAATGGCGATTTGGGTTTCAGGCAATGCCCCATAAAACTGTTTTTAGCCGCAACGCTACCATATGATCCTGAGAATCCCGCATTGGTATGCCTGCGCCCGTGCCTGCGCCCGCGCCGAATACTTAAGGCCCAAATTCAGGGGGGGGGGTAGGACACGATCTGCTCGATTTGCATTGGGGATTTCCAACCGGTAATTTGGGGAACTGCTTAATCGTGCATTTACTATGGCAGTCTCTCGTCCCGGTGCATTTAAAATCACTCTTAAACCTTTGTTCAACCGATCTTATAATGTCATTATAAATTAAGAAAAAAATTTAACTTCAAAATCCGTCGGGGTTAGTGGATTCACCCCGCTGCAAAACAGTGTAATTTCCAACAACGGTCATAGATTAAATATTCGTGACCAGACATAGTCTTTAGTCACGTCGTGTTGTACCGTTCGCTATGCGTAAGAGCGCACTTCTACCGTTAAGACGTCCTTGAAACAGACTAGCAAAACCGAAGTTGATGTCCGTTTGAATTTTGCTGTTGCTGTTGTTAGGTTGGCATGTCCTACCCCCCGGCAACTTTTGCATAAAAAGTCTTACAAAGCAAATATATTTTTAATCTTTTAGGCGACTTCCTTTACAAGATGCACGTTCAATCATAACGATCAGTTTTTTATATCATTTTATGTGTGTAGTTGTATTTAATTCTTATTATATGATTATAATTTAATCATGTTTTGTACTCAGAAATGGTAGATTCTATTCGAAGCAAATGGTAGTATTCTCGAGTATCTTTAATTTGAAATTCCAGAGTGTGGTTTTTAAGTGGAGAATTACGTAAAATATAATGTTATTAGATATCAACTTGGGACAAGAGTTCCATATTGTCACTTGCGGTAAAACTTTCTTTTTCTTGACCATTTTTTTCAAATCTTAAAAAACCTTAATAGAAGATGGGTAAAATGAAATTTCGTTTTTTACACCTATGCGAGCGGGAAGCTGAGTCAAACTTTTTTTAATCCCCCTGGCTTGAAAAATCAGAGGGGATATTGCGAGGGTGCGAATGTCCGTATGTGGGATGTATGGGTTTGTAGCGTGTTCCCAGTTGGGTGGTTTTGGTTGTTTTCGTTTTTGCTTCTCCTTGAAAGTTTAAGTCCGCTTGTCAACCAGACTATGGGGTTTAAGTGCAATAGTGGGTCCTTCATATGGTGGATGATGTCAAAGTCATGGACAAAGGTCTGATGTCCCATGTTCCAGACTGCCATCTTGCCAGGGGGATACGCAAGTTTTAACTTGGCAGTATTTTTATTTTCTTGCCTTTAACATGAGTATTCTACGATATATAGGCCTACAGTGGCGTGACCAGCTTTTTTTCAGGGGGAAAGGGTGGGGTAATATATCATTTCAGGGGGAAGAATATAAAATTTGTTAATATAGATAGGCCCTAGTTGTTTTCACTGTAAATTTGCACGTTTGCCGAAACTCACTAATTTTTCGGGGAAGGGGGGGGGTGAGATTCCCACAAGGGAGGAGGAAACTGTCCCTGCCACCCCAACCCCCTCTCTGGTACGCCACAGGATTACGAATTTGCCTCTTAATGTTTATGTTCGCCTTATGCGAATCCCAGGGTGGGATGGGGGGGGATATATCCCCCATTTTTGATGAAGGGGGCTGTCAATACAATCACCCCCCCAATGTTGATGCCTGTTTCTTGTTTTTGGCCAACATAACCCTCATATTTTACCATAATAAGGTTTAAAACGGCAAATTTTAGCGCGCTTCGCGCGCTTTTGTTCGAATTACAATTACATTTAGCTTTTTTAACTCTAATGCAATTTTTTTCCCGCGCTTTGCGCGCAATGTGCTAGTCTGGATCTTTTCAGCAGCAACCCCGGTTCATTCATAATTTTCATCATCCCCCAGCCCCCCCCCCCCCCCCCATGTCACCAAAGAAAGGGACATCGCCGGATAAGGATAAGGAGGCCTCTAAATCATAATCGTTATATTTCACCATAATTCTGCGTTGGTGATTGACAACTAACTTTATCGTGTAACCAAGGTGTTTTTTTATCCCCAAATACCTTGTATCAGAAAATAATGGAAAGTCTGAGAAACTTCAGGGGCATGCCTCTGGAAAACGCAAAAGCTTAGAGCAGGCCGCCAGTTCAATGACCATTGATTATTTATAGGAATAAACACAGGAGAAGATGTGCCTAGCTGCTCTTTGTCAGTGAGCTTGTAAGTGACGCCTTATAGTCTGCAATGCCATGTAATCCTAATAATTTTGTTCCATGTCACATCTAAAAGGAATTGCTCTGATAACACTTCTTTTACCATTAATGACACAGTTATTAGATCACTCCTGTTGACATTGGGCCTGCTGCGTTTTAACAAGCATTTTTCAAGTAAATTTGATGGTAATGATACATCCCCTGACTCTAAAACTCTTTACCTGACACAGCTACTTCTCACGGTGCACCTCCTCGTGTTTTTAACCTTTTACAGTTGATGAGTTTAGAACTCGAAAATCTTGATGCGTCTAATCTCCTGGACCTGAATGAATTCTCCAATTTCTTGAAATCCATGTTGTAATGACTTGCTCCTGTATTGGTTTGATTTGTTTATTTCTTTTATCAGAAAGGTGAAGTTCCAAGGCTTGGAAGAATCTATGTGTTCCTGTTTATAGGGGTAATAAGCCGAGGATATTAGGGTAGTTCCCGTCCCTGTCTCACTGACTAGTATTTTTGCACGGTAATGGAGGAATTAATTTCTGTTCGTATTATGATTATGTATAAACATAACTATTTTTGTCCAGATAACCATTAACTGGTTTTTCGCCTTGGGAGAAAATGGCTAGTCAATGTTGGTTACACTCTTTCATCTCCTTACAATCACTTGATGATCGTAAATGTAATCTGCTAAGATGGTATTTTCTTTGGATTTACATTGCACTCTGCATTGACAAAGTAGAACACAACATTTTACTCTCAAAACTCCATTCATCGGGTATCCGAGGTTTTTTTCTTCAGTGGATTCAAACTTTCTCTTTCATGCGAAAGCAGCGGGTTGTGTTCAAGGGTGCAGTTTCACAGTGGTGTTCTGAAGAACCTCAGGGTTCCCCAGGGCTCTGTTCTTAGGTCTATTTTCTCTTTCTAACTTTTGTCAATGATTTTAAATGATGTTTGTTTCTCTCCTCTCTTCAGTTTGCAGTGATCACACAACAATACTTCGTCCTATTTTTAGTGGAAAGTGATCATGATGTTCGCAGAATAGAATTCACACATATTTAATTGGACTATTCTTAATAGAGGCCTCTCTCAATCTTTCTAAATGCTCTGCAATGCATATGACTAGATCTAAGTCCCTGATTAATTGTGAACCTTACACATTGGCGAGAGTAAACTTGCTGAAGTTAACAATTTTCAAATTACTACCTTTTGTGTCACTTTCAGATAGGGATCTATTCCGTTGACTTCTCATATAGCTCACGTTCAATGTAAGGTTTCAAACTGTCTGCTCATCAAACGAATCAATCTCAGATGCACAAGAAATGTTTTCTAATGCACTGATTACCTCTACAACTCTCATCTTGCCCCATATTAATTTATGATGCATGTGTTTTGGGCACCTCATCAAAGGAAACATTTGCATAGATTGAGAAAGTGGCAACGGAAAATACCGTACTTATTTTTTCAAGCAATCACCAAGGCGGACGGCTCCGTCCCACCTTACTTGAGCAACTTTCTTGATGAATCTAGTCAGGGGCTTGAAGAGGCTTTTCAAATTCAATTTGTTTCTGGGTTTTACGATTACATGATTTTGATTGAACCCCTGCCGTCTTGAATTCTTTTGGATTCACATAGAAATTCAGAATACTAGGCTTATGCACCAATTCGCAAGACTATCTTTCTTTCTTCAATTCTATGTTTATTTCACTTTCCACGTCCTGGGAGGGGGGGGGGGGGGGGGGGGGGGGGGAAATTAAATCCCATCTGATTTCGTGTTGTCAATAATCTTTATAACTTAAAGCAGGCTGTAAATCACACTTTTTAAGTTTGAAAATGAATGTTGATTTGAATAATGGGGTGTTTTTTTTTGTAACATTGTTCATTTGGAACCATTTTGATATGACAGGGTAATTGTTGTGTTTGTCTCAGTCATTTAATCAATTGATTAAACTTTTTTGCACTGTGCATAAATTTGCCTTCCTCTTCTTTTGTTTCTGAAACAAGTTTTGATCTTGTTTCTCTGTGCATGTAAACATTTGTTTGTTTTCTCTTGGATATGAGAAGCACTGTTTGTGACGGTTTTTTGCAACCCATTCTCTTATCCAATTACTTGCTTTTGCATTGTCAATTTTGAATTACTATATTTATCTTTCTGTTTATAGTATTTGCCAAGTGAATTCACAATAAATATTATTATTATTATTATGATAGACCTGTTTCCTTCATAAGCTACAAGATGGCTACAAATGAGGTGCATCCCTTTATAAAACATACGCCAAATACCTAAATTCTGCAAAGATTTGGATTATAATCCCCGCTTCCACACCACAGACTCAGGAATACAACACAATGGCCCCTGACCGCGCTATTTATATAACTCATGATCACGTTAACTACACTATGCGCTACTAAATTACAATTCCCATGCGGCGCAGTTCAATGCTTTCATTCACCCTATGTATTGAGCAAAGACAATCCCCTGTATTTTAGTATGATTTATATACCCAGGACTCATGGTCCAGCTGTTTTTTACCAATGTGCTTTCCCACAAAGCCCCAAGGGCTACTGACAAGAGCCCTTGTTAGATGAGCAGGCCTTACCATATAGCGATAATGGCTATGTTTGTGGGTAAAACTTCGTTGTTTTTGGCAATTCCATGTTGCTGTGTTCAGCCCCCCAAGAAAACAAAAATGCACAAATGAGGTCTTTCACCCCAAAACCAGAACGGCCCACTCACAGATATGTTGCTAATAAGTAGCGCAATCGCGTGCAAGCGGCATTGCGGTTTCTTGGGGTGGAAAGCTTCAAATATGGAAATTTTAATTGTCCATTGAAGCCTGTATTATAATTTTACAATAAACCGATTTGGGGAATTTAAATGTAAGTGGGATTTTTTTTGAAAACCAGCAAAGGTAAACTTTTGAGCAGTCGCTTTATTATGCAAACGTTCAAGTTCATCCGTTCTCATGAAAACTATAGAGGGGCGTCATTCATCCTTATCCCTCGCTGTCCTTTACGCCACTGTCGCTTACATATTCCCATGGTATATTCATGGACCGCCACCCTGCACCAAATACGCCCTCCGAAAACTCATAGCGTTGTCAAGACCCCGATCGCAAATTATTTTCTACACATTATTAAAATATCGGGCTTTTTTTTAAACTTATAAACTTAGAAGTGCCTCTTTTTATAACAGCCATAACGCGTTTTAAGAGTCCGTTAGTAAACTATACACCAAAGATAAAATTGAGATTTAATATGTTATTTTCGTCACTTCTAGCTCAACATTTAGTATACTCTGGAAGCCTAAATTTTTTTATTGGACATATTAATAGTAAACTATATAGACAATCGGCTTTCTCCGGAGTCTTCCGTCCGTTGTTGTTTAGTATAGCATAACCAGGGTCCGCTATACCATACAGCACCGAAAAACGAGCGGTGCAATCTATAGTGTTTTTTCGTCTAAATGTAATCACTAGTTCAAGAATTTAAATGCAACCCTGGCCTTCACAGACATCTTATAAAGATGATACTAATTCCGATTGCTGTAGATGATTTGTAAGCACACGTCTAGTCTTGAATCTTTGGAAAACTTGAACAAACATCAATGCACTGCACGCGCGTCTTGTATCTTTGAAAACTTCAGAAACATGACCTAAATGACATCATCAGCAATGGTGAATTCAAACTGAAGACTTCACGGTTTCACATTTTCCTTTTCCTCCGCTAGTTTTGGCTGCTTGGGGGGTAGGACATGCCAACCTAACAGCCAACATCAATTCAAACGAGCATCAACTACTATCCGGGTGCTAGTCTGTTCAAAGACTTAACGTAGGAGGGCACTCTTAAGCATATCGAAACGGTTACACACACAGACTTGACTAAGACTAGGCTGTGCACGAATATTTAAATCTAATGAGACCGTTATTGGAATTAACAAACACTAATTTTTGCGCGGGTTAATCCACTACCCCGACGGATTTTGAATGTCAAATAATTTTTTTTTCTTAAATTTTATCATGATATTACTAAGATCTTTTGAACAAAGTTTAAGAGATGATTGCTTATGTCTCTGGGACCGAGAGCTGCCATCGATAAATGCCGTACAGTTCCACAATTACCGTTTTGGACAATCCCCAATGCCCATCCATCGAGCAGACCGTGTCCTACCCTACCCCCCCCCCCCGAATTAGGTAATAATCAAATCTTCTTCCGAGCGTTAATGTAGGCCTTAGCCTAAGTTACTATTACGCCCTCTATAATTATTAATGTTGGCTCAATGCGACGCGTATTCCGAAGGTGAAAAGAAACCTATTCGGATCTATACAGTGTTTTTCGCACGCAAAATCTAATGAAGAAGTTCCTGATTTGTAAACACACGTCTTGAATCTTTGGAAAACTTGAAGAACAATAACGTCAATGCACACTCGCTTCTTGTATCTTTGGAAAACTTAATTCCTCTACGGATCTATAATACATATGTTTTTCGTCTAAATCTAATCAAACAGTTCATAAATCTAACTTCTAGAAAAGCACCCCTGTAGTTGGTTTGTCCACGCAATCTTATAGGGAAAATTCATGAAGATATTACTTCCGGGGGAAAACCCATAGCAAAGCACGTTCAGCGCTGGCGCTGAACGTGCTAAAAGCTGTGTGTAACGTGTGCGTTCAGAGCGAACTTGACCTGAATGCGAACTGTGACAAGAATACGCGCATATAGAGGGACATATCGATCGGTGTTGTATAACAACTACTAGTATGTGATCGTTACGAAGGGTACTAACCGCAAAGTCCAAAAGAGGGGTATGTGGTCGTCTGTCGTCCAGCTGTTGTCATCCCGGTTGTCAAGTCGAATCTTATTGGCTAAATATGATCTGTCAATGTGAGCAGTTGATTGACACAATTTTGGTTAAAACTTCAGATTATAATACATATTTTATCACCTTTATTCCGTCAGTGATGATTTTGTAAAAATCCAAGTTCAAAGTGCATAAATCGTACTCAAAAGCTGGATTACTTTCCAATACTATTTTGGATGTGCATCGCAATATTTGCTGTTACTGCACGTGCGCACAGCCATTTCGGCCTTACTGCGCATGTGCATAAGCCACCGCTTCACATTTCAGATTAATACGCACCGCGATGTCAAATTCTTCTATCAGTTTTTATGGAAAAGTTACTGTTTTTTAAACCCTTGTATCCTAAAGATGAGGCTATAATTGGACAAAATTGTATTCAAATCTACTCATCACTCATTTCTGGACTATATATCAAGATGGCAAATGGGGAATTTCCGTGAAGCTGATGGATGATTTTCTGGCGATATTGTGTATCTCAAAGTGTGATTTTCTTTTCTTAAAAATCCTAACTTTGAACTGATCATGTAACAGAAGAAGTTCCCGATAGATTTTTTTACCTGCTGAGATTTTAAAGTAAATTGGCAAAATAACTTTATGACGAATCATTTTCCTTTGATGTGATCTCATTGAATTTATCTGAAAATCGCTCGATAGAGTGCTTGTACCCGACTGGACTGTTAGACATATTCAGACACAAACTCTAGGATTCGGGCTGCAGATGGGTAATATACTAATACCTGGAGAGGGGTATAAGGTTTTCATCGTTATTAAAACATTTTAAAAACTGGAAGTGATTTATGTCCATAAAACTTCTCAAAATTGGGAATTTTCACTTCAAAAAAAAAAAAAAAAAAAAAACGCGACCCGGATTTTTTCGATTTTTTTCGATTTTTTGCTTTTTTTAATTTATTTATTTTTCTTGGCATAATTGAAAAATATTTTCAAAAAAAACGTATAGGGTGTAACGCATTTATCCACCGTGCATATTTGTTGTTTTTTGGATTATTTCCTCGTCCCTGTTATATATAAGTTTTTAAAAAATATTTGTAAAAAGCATATTTGTTTTCAGGCACATAACTAAATATGCAATTTTAGCCCTTTACTTAAATAACACAGACCACGGAAATGTAGATTTCATGGTTGATGGTATTAAAGCTTTACTAGATCTAAATATATACCCAATATAAGCTATTTTATTTGGTGGCATTTAGCTATTTTGTCGATCATCCCTATTGCCTTGAGCCATGATAGGTGGCACATTTTATGGAACCCTACGACACCCATACCCAAATAACATGAAAAACTTGAAAAGTATTATGGTAATTTCAGGTGCTGATTTCGAGTATGCTGCATGCAATTGCCAAGTTGGGGGAAAAGTTGGTTGTAATGGCATTACATAAGAAAATAGCATTTATGAAGGCTCAACTGAAGTATTGTGCATTTTGGATAAAGCATGAAATTTTTTCACAGTGTTCTGCATACATTGGGATGTAGTTGCTATACATGAGCCATTTTAGATTTGACGCCCTAAAGTCTGTTAGAGGGCGCTTTCAAAATGGCTGCCAATATCATCCATATGATGTGTTTTAGGGTTTAAAGAGACATGAGATTTCCATAAGAGCGCCCCCATTTTTCTCGACCTAGGTTTTTTACACTTTTGAAAAGCTGACCTCCACATTTTGACAACATGTTTGTAACAATGCAATAATCACACTTACCTACAAGACATCATCAGACTTGCAATTCCTAAAATTAAAACCTTGAATTTTTGTGGTAAATCTATAGCTTACGTTCTGGGCAAAACAATGGAACAACATTCCACGTAATGTTAAAAGCTCAAAAATATTTCATTCTTTTTAACACTTAATTAAAAAAGTCACTCATTTCAAACTACAAACTATTATAATTGTACGGAGTCTGGGACCTGACAGGCCATTTTCGTGCTTACTTTCCAGTACTCTTCCACATCATAATAGTTCCATGTATATATTCAGTATTAGGGGTGGGCAAGTGACGATCTTTTTTTCAAAACGAGTGATTCTTAGGCCATTTTGGTTGCCGAAAACAAATCCGGGAGCTTTTTCGCCTAAGAATGAATTTTTAGGTTGGTAAATGACTTAAGTTGTTGTACAATGAAGTCAATGGGATTTGTGGTTAAATTATTCCACAAAAAAACAACAAAAAAAATCAAACTCGGACTGCCATAAATCTGACAAAAGGAAAAGAACAAACAACCATTGACATTTATATACGACACATAAGCATAGGTATATTGTTCCCTACATATAAAAACCTGTTTCCAAGTAATCAAGTTCACGATTGCCTAAAATAA